>BTWD01000200.1:0-15477 GCA_036986335.1 Aspergillus sp. AS01 | reverse complement strand
GTCTCCTACATCACCCCTAACACCAAGTAAAAAACACTAAAGTCACAGGCCGACCCAGAAGAATAACTATTGAAATAATAGTATTTTCTTAATACTACCATTCTCTAATATAAGTAAATTTAGCAGAATCTAGCTCAGATAATAATAATTCTGGTAATACAGATTTTCAGACAGAGTCCAGTAAATCAGAAGAAAATCTTGCATCATTAACTAATTTATATAAGTATATTTATAGAATATATTCTTATAAATACAGGTATATTAGATATTTAACCAGCTTTTTAAAAAGAATATTAAATCCTGTAATGTCTTATTTAATAGAATTTATAAAATATTATCTATTATATATCTTGCCAGTCTTTACTACCATATCTATTACCTATACTTACTCTTTATATAATTATATATTATAATTTATCTCTTAGCATAGCTCGGATAATTAGTTTAATTTTCTAAGCCCAGATACCTGCCCTCGGAGAAGAGTACCAGTATATAATTATCTTAAGATATTATTAGAAAATTATAATAATATTCTTATACTTTATTCTTCTTTACTGTACTCAGAATGCAGGAAATAAGATTATTATTATCTTAAATTTAATAAATCTCATGTAAGTACAGATATAGCTAGTTCTTTTAGTCTTGATCTAGATTATCTAAGAATAAAAAGAAGATTTATAAAAGTGGAAGATTAGTTTATTATTATATTAAAAAACTATGGATTATCTTGGAATAAAATAAAGTCTTTTTTTCTATAATAAAAGTTAATAATATTATAAAGCTGTTAGTTCCGGCAGCTACAGATAAGATAAAAGACTAAAAAAATAATTATTATTAAAAAATCTAGTATATATTCTTGCTTGAACTATATCAGATCTTATTATTATTCTTGAAAAATATAAGTATACTTCTTATAGCATAATTCATAAGATATTCTAATATATTATAGTATTATTTCTAAAAAATTAAAGCAGTAATCTTTACTGTGAAAATATATAAGTTTTATATAGATACTATTTTTATCTGACAGAATCTGTCAGTAAAAAAGATTTTATAAAATTGGAATAGAGAATATATGGAAATACTATAGAAATAAGATATAATATAAAAAATAGTATTTATTAATTATAACACAGCATACAGACATAATACTCAAGCTTAATATATAAAGTTAATATAGTTTCAGAAATCTCTAAAAAAAATATTCCAAGACTCTAGCTCTCAGCTACTCACGCTAACATACTAAATTACTAAATTAAAATATAATATAATGCAATAAAGGGAAAGCTAAAAATTAGATTAAACTTCTGGAAATCTATAAATATAAATAAGAGAATATTCTTATATAACATGCTACACAAGAAATTTTAGTAAAAATAAGAATAAATGTGATTACAGCATAGCACCATATAAAAAATATTATAGTATTCTAATAGATACACCTAGCCAAATACAGAAGATACAGTAACTTGATATTAGATACCAGAAATATTATAATATTATTCTATATACTTAGTCAGACAATTCATATTTATCAGGGTGCTGCTATTTTTAGTAACCATATTATTCAAGTTCAGTATTTATCTGCTGGCTACCTATTATAGATTAATATCATTTTTCTTAGATTTAATAGACTATATTATACCTGAATAAGAACTACTACTTGGATCTGTCTTCATGGCTCTCTAGTAATCATATAAAACTATAAATATATTGCTTAATAACTTCTCTTTTATATATCTAATATTATCCTTTAAAGCTCAGCTTAGTTACAGCTATTTACTCTATTCAGATACTATTACTCCGGGCCTGATACTATAGAAATAAGTTTATAGCCCCCTTTGGCTCTTATTCTCAACTTAACCACTAGAATCGCTAAGCATTTACAGAAGAATACCAGACCACTTGTCTTCCTAAGTTAATAGCCCTCAGAAAGATTTCTGTTAATAAATATAGCTAATTAATCTCTTGTCCACGGCACATTCTTCTCTCAGTGAGGTACTCTCAGAATCTAGATCTTGTTATTAATAAGACTACAAGACTACTAATAGTATATCAACATACAATTTCCTGATCTATTCATGAACACCAAGCACCAACAGCAGAAATATCTTATATAATATATTTTATTATCAACCTCAGAACAAGTCACCTGCTATATCACTAAACTCAAAACTAATTTCTGACTGACTGTAGAATAGATATCATCTAACTACCTCACTCTACTGTAACAATCTGGTCGGTATTACAGTTCTATTCAGCCTTCCAGCCATCCAGAAACCTCCTCGCCAGAGAATTCAGTTAATTAGCTGGAGTGGGTGATATAAATTATATTAATACTGTATAATTAATAATTATCTCTGATCTATTAGAAGAGATCTACTTCTATTATATAAAGAGGTCCAAGTCAATGATTTCATGTTGGCTGAATACAAGAAGATTATAATACTAAAATACTACTCTATAGTCTTCAGAAGAACTTTGAAATCTTCTGCAACATGCCTTTTTGGGGCGGGGTCGGTGAGCATCTTTGGCTGGGATCATAGAGCAGATTAGATACTTGTTCCCCATTAGGATTATACCCTGCTCATCAGTATCCACAATTCCGAAGTCCCTGTGCATTACTATACACATCTGCGCCGATGCACCATACAGGCTCTCAGTCCTGAAATAATTATGGTAGGGGCTCTGTATAGCAATGATGAAATTCAACAGTGCTGGCAGGCTAATAAAATGCTTACATAAATATCAGACATGATCCGCGATATACCAATATATCCATCCGCTAGGTCAATTATAATATAGATACTTCCCTTGTCTCTGGACTTCAGACAATCAGTTATACACTGCAATCTCAGCATAAAATTCCCCTGTTCTTTTTTTCATCTCCCCTCACCAATCAATACAGCTTTTGAAAATCCTCAAAATCATGCATATTAGCTTTAATAGTATCAGCTTCTACCATCCTACTCCTCCAAAACTTCAAACTACTGTATCTGCTTCCCGTTGGAAATTGTACAAGACTCCTCTAGCTCCACATAGCCTTTCACACCCTCTTCCATCTAAATCTCTTATCCTTATAGTAAACATCCTAATCTTAGATAAACAGCTAATTGCTGTCCAGTAATCCTGAAATTTTATAGAAAATAAGACTTCAGCAGCACTGGCATTCTGTAATATATTTAATATTAAACTTAAGAAAGTTTTGAGAGAGTAATTATAGCAGAAAATAATCCAATTATAGATAAGATAAATCTAGAAATATATTATAGTTGTGGGCTCCCAGGTGAAAGTGTATTAGATATATCTTAATATCAGAATATATTTCAATTTTTAATAGATAGATTACACAATAAGTATATCTTCTTTAGAATTAGTTAATATTATGTACAGTACTATATTCAGTAAGCTTGGAATCAGTGTAACTACTGGCAAGTACTGATATCTGTATTATAAATTTATATTAATTAAATTATAATAAATATTTATTATTTTATAAGATAATAAGTAGCTCAGATTAACTGAGAAAATCAGGTAAGATAATTTATAAAAAAAGTTAGGATTGAAATATAGCACTTTTAGAATAATTTTGTATTTTAAGATTTCATGCTGCTAATTAAAATAGTATAGTACTTAGAATTATTCTAGCCTATTCTGTTTTTTTACTCTAATAATCCCAGCACCCACTGATCCAGAGCTGATAATAGTTTAATTTTTAGTAAAACAGAGACATGGCACATGATTATCAGTATAAAATATGTTATATTTACGGGATCATTTATATTATAGGAATTATAAGAATATAGAGTTATAAAACTATCTGCTTTCTTGTGCCCGCACTTTATATATTTAATCTATACTTAAGAAATCTTATAAATATTTTAGTCTTGTACTAGCTTACTAAAAAATAATTATTTTTATTAGTAGAATAGTCTATGGGTTTTAATTTTTAAGACTAAGCCTGGTATTTACTAGTGTATAAAATCAGATATTAGATAACTAGGATTTTTTTTGATTCTCATAATTAATTCAGATACTTCTTGTATAATGATATAATTTTTTTAAATTTTTAGAAGTTTTTTATACTTTATTATAATCTTAATAAGCTGAGTGTTGATACTCAAATAATTTATTTATTTTATTAGTAAAATTTTTTACTGAATCCCAACTTAACTTAAATTACTTCTTGTATGTGTGCTACCAGTTGTAGATTTTAAAAATTATAGAGATTAGAATATTAAAAAATTTAATAAAGATTAAATTAATTATATTCTTATCATAATTACTACTATTAGAATAAGATACTATGAATAGTTATTTATAAGCTGCATGCAGTATTATTCTAGTATAATATTTAAATATATCTGGATAAAATATAATAAATAGTATTATATTATAAACTTTTATACTATTATTTATCTTATCTTTAAATTTATCTTTAAGTATCAGAAACAGAAGTTAGAATACTGTATCTTATATTAAGGTCTTATTATTTTTATTAATACAGTAATACTTATATTTGAGTTTATAATCTATTTTACAGGCTTGAAAATTAATAAATATATAGTTAATAGTCTGACTCCTCTAATATATTAATCCTGAGGAAATTATATGTTTTATAAAGAGTATAATACTGAGTTAAGTTAACTGGCAGAGACTAAAAGCAGAATTAGTAGTCTGATTCAAGTTTTTATAGTATGATAATATTAAAAAGAAAATATTATTATAAATAAACTTTGATTTTTGTGGCTGACAATTATATTTGAACCTGATAAATAATACTAGATAAAAAATTATTAAGATATTAATATTATAAAATATGATTGAATTTTAGTATGATTTCTGAGTGGTTTTATCTGGCTGGTACTTTTTCATGGGATATATCTTCTATATTATTATAATCTAGTTTTAAATAAAGATTATTTAATAATATTTTTACTGTAGCAGCTGTCCAGATCTCTAATTTATTTTTCTAATAATTATATTATATAATAGTCTTACCCTTGCTTCTTTTTACTATATTAATCAATTTTTTGAATAATGAATTTAGTTTTCTTAAATTTTCTTAATGAGATTCTTCTCATTTCTTAATCTTAGTTATGATATTCTTTATTTTTGGTAATATAAATACTCTGTTTTTATAGTATATATATACTAGATTTAGGATTTATAATACCTAGAGCTGAGGAAAGATTTTTTATATATTAATTAATTTATAAGTTATATATATTTTAATCTCAAGTATTAAGTTAGCTGCTATAGTTTAATCCTTATATTTTAGTAATAATTTAGACTATTCCGAAGTGCCACAGGGGATGTATTTAAAGGGATAAAGAGATAGTAACTAGATTATACTAGATAAATTAATCTGATTTATACTGATAACAGGGGAACCTGATAACAGATTAATATATTTATCTATTTTATAATAAATAATAAATCTGAGCTTACTAAAAAAAGTAATTAATAATTTTATGATAACCAGTACTTCTATTAATTTAGTCTCAGGTATATATCTTTTTAAATTTATAATTAAAGTTTATAAAATCTCTGGGTCTGAGAAATCTAACTGTTTCAGTCTCTGTATAACAAAAGATTACTGTCTTGCCTGTAACTTCTATCTTAATAATAAAAAACTCAAGCCTATTCTTTGATAGGATTGATAAAGGATAGGAGCTTGCAGATATTATTTTAATCTGTTATAAGATTAACAGTATTAATATTAAATAAAGGATGAGTTGTATATAAAATATAGAATAGAGATTTTAAAGAGCTTTCTGGATATTAAGCTGCATTTTAAGCTATATAAATATATCTAGAATCTTTTGGTATTTTTCGGGTATTTTTTAGTGATAATCATAATGGTGGACAGCCTGGAATAATAATAATAAAAGTTTTAGAATCTATCCAGTTATAGGATAATAGATACTTGATATTTATAATTAATAATATAATTTCTTTAAAGCCCTTGAGATCCATGCAAGAGATAATTATTATTTTAATAAAAATTATTATTAAATAGATATAGCAATGCAGGAGTTATATATAAATATCAAGGCAGGGTAAGGAAATAGTAATATTTATATAGTCAGCTATCTAATATCTAAAGCAGTTCTTTTAAAAAGGAAATGCAAGGGCTTATATCTGTAAGAAAATTAAAGATTATCTAATTACCTGCCACATGTCCGGCCCTATTTTTAAATAATAATATCCTATAGTAGCCAATGCAATCCAGGGTTTAGACTAGCGGGTATATATAGGTTAACAGTATAGTAGAAACAGTAGATGTGACAAATACATCACCCTGTATATACTATCAATAATAACATCTTATATTCTGTATTTTATAGTTATATTAATATCTTCTACCTGGAAATTCAATCTAGCTTGTGCTGTTGTGGTTTTTCTGCACAACTAAAAGATCCAAGGTATTGTGTAAAATTCGCCTGAGCTAAATATAAATGGGATTCAACATTCTTGCCTGCTGTCATGCCCAAGGAATCACCAGTGGATAGAAGCTGTAGATTCCTCGCAAGGCTTGAGCTCTCAAGACAGGCACATACCTGGCCCCTCCTTGCCTACAATCATCATGCACGGCGTATTCCTAGGGCAGTCTAGATGTCTGCGGTTGCGTGGCCCAGGAATTTCAATGTGGTATCACAACACTTGCAGTAGCAACTGGATAGCCGAAAGGTATGTCAGCTCTCTGATACTATGAAGCTGTATCTCCATTACTGTTTTAAGGGGTTAGATCAGTCCCAATCCCTACCCATTTCAGTAATAGCAGTGGATCGGCTAATCGTCGGGTAGATTCTTTCATTCTCGCAGTACGGCACGAGGCCGCTTACTACTGGTTATCGTGATAGTTCCTTGGAGGAAAGCAGAGCGCCAGGAATCTTAAGCTGTGCCATCGTACGGAAGTGGAAAATACACTGATAAGAGGATACAGGTGGAGTCCGACAGACTCCATTTCTTACATACCACAAGGCATGCGTCATTTGCAAATTCCTGACCTAGCCACTCCACAGGCCTCTGAACGCTGGGGAGAAAGCTATAGGCCTCTACTGGCCAGTCCTCATTACTTAGCTAGTACCCAGCTAGGAATGATCAAGTGCTGCCACTATGACTGACAACCAAAGCCACATCTCAGCAATGGGAATTGGACATGACAAAACTGGTTTCACTGGATGCAATTCTTTACTCCCACAATTGACTGAAGACAGACGCCATCAAGAAGACCAGCCTGTATACATTGTGATATTCTCATGCCTAACCACTGGCTCGGCCCGTAGGCAACAAAGAGACAATAGGGCTAGCACATACCTGAGCCCCTGTCTTCGAAGTAACTCCTTGTCTCAAAACACGGGATGGGTTCGTGCTTATAAACTTATAGCATTCTTCTTATCCAACTTGTCCTGCGATATTATGTACAAATTATTCTTCCTTAACATTCTCATGCATCTTCGAACTGGTACTGAAGAACTTTCTCACCAACACCCTACGAGAGCTCTGCACTGAGGAGAAATTGGATCTTCCCAACTCAATCAATACACTCCACTGCTAAGGTGTAAGTCACTATACCTCCTTGCTGTAGATAATAGTATGTAGTAACAGTCATCCGTGCACAAATCCCATCTTTGAGGCGATATCCAGCATTGGATTCCCTGTGAGCAGCATTCTGTATACCCGATTTCCTACTGAGCTTATTCTATGAAAATATTCCTACATTGGGGTCTGTGTGCCTGTGGTGCCCTACTACATCCGCAGTGATGTTAAGCAACACTCACTCAAGATTTTTACAAGCACCTGGATAGTTTCAATGGTCCAAAGTACGGGTTATCTGATGCTTTTAAAGAGTTCTTTGTAGCGCCTGATGTAACTATTTTAGGAATAACACAATCAGGCTTACGGGAAGTATGTCTTAATTCAAAATTGTTCTCCCTGCAGGTCCTTCTTATAATGTCTAGATTGGTAGACTTATAGACTGGGAATAGTGAACTTAAACAAGCCCATCCCAGCCGACACCGGAATCAGCAAACTCATACCCTATCTCTGTCAAAAGCAGACGCTCATATATACATCACAAAGGTTGTTCTCATGAAGAGTAGTGTGATAATAGGTACTCAGGAATCTGATTGCATACCTCCTTGCTTACTCAAGTAGATATCTAGGCTCTCATTTCCAGTAGCGACAGCTGGACAACAGCAAAATTCTATATAAGCAGGATCATCCATGAACATGATTTCAGACAGATCTACCAAGTCAAGGAATATCCCGGCAATTATCTCGACGCGTTGTGTGGCGATTAAGCTGGTATTGACCTTAAAATAAAATTTGGCCTTAAATTGAATTCTGAGCTCGGGCTGTGACGCAACTGGAATTTGACAACTGTAGTATGGTGCTCGCAACGCCAGAACATTTTTCATTATTGTCATGGGGAATACTTGAAAGGGGCACTATCAATTATCTGCATGCCCTATTCTTTGGATAGTCTACATCAAGCTTTATCAGAACACCAATGCAACTTGGCGCACATTTGGCGGCTCCGTGTCGTCGGCATTTGAACTGGCTGTGACTACCAAGCAAGTACCAAGCCGACCATCTACCTGCCCCTTTTAAGGCTGTTTCATACCACAGCCAAGATGTTCAGTCTCTTTTTTTTTAGACATGATCGAGCGCGCTACGTCAGATGCTAGCTATACATGTAGATTTTAGTACTAGAGGAGGACAAGATGGTAAAGTGAAGGCGGACTATATTTGATTACTGCAGTAAGAAGACCCATAGCCAAATTTAACACCTCTCTGCTATCTTATCTGACACCAAAAAGAAACTAAGAGCGTTGCAAATGTATGTCAGGACATGAAAAGATTGTCATCAGAAGACTTGGGTACCCTTAATTCATGAAACATAAGAGATTTTCTTGATCAGTTTCCAACGCTGATGGTTGTTCCGTCAAGAGAATTTCATTTCTCTAACTGCGCACAACTCTGCAAAAGGTTCCTCCGGAGAGAATAACAAATTTTTTCTCGTCAATAGAGCGAGTCATAGCATTAGCAGTCCTGATTAATAAATATTTGATCCCGCGCACGCATGTACAATACGCATCGTAATTCAGAGAGCCCCATGGGATGATATTTAGGACACCTCACTCCTGCAGAATTTTGTAGATCTGGATTGTCTTGTCTCTCACAGATAGATTATAGGCTTTCTTCGCTGCCTTTTCGTGTGACTGGGGCCCAATATTTTCTATAACATAACAGGTTCCTGCGAAAAGAGAAAACAAGGTGCTTCCGTATGGTGGACCAAGGACATTTAGATTGACACCATTTACAAGTAAAAGTTCCACAGTCTCAACATGTCCATGGTATGCTGCAGCTTGAAGGGCTGTAGTAAAATTACAGACATCACCATCCATCTCCCAAGCCCATTGATGAACAGCTGCGATTGGAGAATCAGCTGCAACACCAATACCTAGAATTTCACGAGTCATGTCCACGCTGGAAACTGCTGCGACCAAAATAATACTGCTAAAAGGCAAGTAGTATCACTCGGCTCAATTCGGGCACCCTTACTGATCATGCATCTAGCAATATCCAGCCAGCCATTATAGAGCGCCATGGCGAGCGGTGTATTAAAGACACCCCCAAGATCTGGATTCATGTCAGCCCCGTGCTCAATCAGAATATTACAGATTTCACGGTGTTTATCAGACGGCCCACCCTCCACTCCAGTCAGAGAGTATGCCAGAGCGCTACCTCTGATATGAGCCCCATTAGAGAGAAGTAGCTCGACAGTTTCAACATTGCCAAACATAGTAGCTCCAGTCGATGCATCAGTTGCAATAGCGGGATCCCACGTTTCCCAATCGTCGATCTCTATCAGTCGGTTGACGTCTGCGCCATAATCCAGAAGAACTTGGCAAATATGATCATAGTCCAATCGAGCTGCCACTATCAACGGGATTTCGCCTTTTATTTCCTCATCAGCCACGGCCCCGGCGTCCAATAATAATTGGCAAATCAGGATGGACGATCCACGTATGGCTTCCGTCAGAACACCAGAAGGACTGGCACCACTGTCCAGAAGATATTTGACTAGATCGGTATTCCCGCATCTGCATGCAATTGACAAAGCGGTTTTACCAAATTCTCCTCTCGAATTTATATCAGCACCGTCATTGATGAGAAGCTTTACTATCGACGTATGCCCGAATTGCGCAGCTTTCATAAGTGCTGTACCGCTAGTGGGGTGGAATCTGATCATATAGCACTTCTCACACGGCTCTTGTACTTGGAAACACTTGGGATCGAATCTGATGTCTTGTATCGTTTGAAGATCAGCTGGCCGTTGTAATGCGAGAAGATGGACCACTGACTCAAGACCCAGAGCAGCTGCCTACCCCAGAGGTGTGCGAAAAGTCAATTGTCGAGCAGCGCAACTAAAGGGTACATCGGGAATCATGTGGTTATATATCAATGATTAATATATGCAATGCAGCTTTCCGCAATCAAAGCATTTGCTGAATTATCATGGAACCCATATGATGAACAGGTGTTATGTTTAAGAGCCTCAGAATTAAGAAACTCTTTGACTGAGAAATGGGAAAGAGCCAGGTACTTGTTATTAATTCTGGTCCGGCAGACAAGTCTGGATAAACACGGCAAGATCCCTTCCTCCTTCTATCTGTCTTCTTCTGCTATAACTGACCTATTCTGCAGCATGATAATACAGCTCTTGTTGACCTCGACTAGGCAAAGTGGTCTAAGGGAAAGTAAAAGCCATAGAAGGACCCTTGCTGCTTCACTTAAAAGCAGGTAATGAATATTTATAGTATTCTGACATACATATCATCCAGTCTCGGTCGCATAGTTTTCAGGATATAGTCAATGTCTTTCAGTCTGCATGTAGGTAGTTTTGTGAGCTCTACCATCTGAAGATAGACCTATAGAAACCTGTGAGGTTATTGTAAGCGATGTCTATCATTTCAAGTATTTTAATAAGAAACAGGGTACTTACATTCCACCAGACAAACTAATCATGCTGTTGAGGGTTTATAAGAGAGAATGGCCAGGCACTTTATTCAGAACATGGCTTTTCTTAAACTGTGTTTCCAGGTACGAGAATATGTCGTCACGATTGCTTATTGCGTCTATGGTAACGATCTCTATTGACAGGATAGTACCTACGAAGTCTTCAATATCTTGAGAGTTTGAGTTACTTTAACTTGTAAATAGAATATGCACATGCCGATAGTGGGTAGAAATTGCTTTAATCCAATTCAGAACACGACTTCTTTGGTATTCGTCGGGATTATTAAGTAATTCATCGAGAGCATCAAAAATAATATATATCTCTTTGCATTACTGGAGGCACGTAATGGCTGAATCCAGCATAAGTTCGATGTCGTGATACACCAGAGGTCTGCTTGCTGTGGATCTGTTGAACTTTTCGTACAGTTTCTTGACATTCTGGAGGACTCAATCGTTCACACACATTTGTCTTAATATGGACGAGAGGCACAGAAGCAGATTAGGCCGGTAGGAATCAGTAAATAAGAAGAAGAAATGTACAAGGATATTATCAGACAGTACTGTATAGTAGAATTACAGGTGCCTAATCACTGTAGAGCTAGATTTAAAGTTAGCCAGCATTCCAAGCATAACTAACTACCTAGAATGGTATTCGGGTTTTACCATAGAAATGATTTTCTGTAACTAATTATAAGATAAAATTATTAGTCAAGCGCAGTAAGTGAGTTAAGGACTTAGATGCATATCCTCACCCTTCACCCACAGTAGTGGCCCTGTAGATCTTCATTGCAGGTATTCCTGGCCTTGAAGGAACCATTAACAGGTGCCGGGATATCTCCTAGACTCTTAAGACTGGTAGAGTATAAATGGATCTTAGCTATAGATCCATCTAAGAACTTCTTTCCGTTTCAGATCTGTAATGATTATGGACGCTTCAGCTGTTATCTTCATATACTCTCTCATCATGGAACACTACATAAACCTTATATAGACACTTTCAGAATATTCTTGTTCTCTCCCACATCGGCCTCTAAGTAAGAAATATCATATGACAACTGAGACATGTACTGAGTGAGAGTCTCTAATTCAGCAGAAGATATATTACTAGTATATTATATAATCAATGAATATCTGACCGCCAAAGAGTACCGAGATAACCTACATATTTAAAATATTAATAATGAGAATCAGATCCAATTTCTGTTCTTGAAGAATATCTCAAAGTTTCAGGATGGTACTTTTCTTTAAAGGATATTTAACCCTCTCCTACTCAGACCTGGCGCGAGCAATAAAGCCACTGCTTGCTATATTATCTTGGACTTTCTTCATCTTCGCGTCTAATCTATGTATAGTATTCTCATATCTCTTCAACAACTTCTTGAAGTCTGCCGTTCCATTGCAACTCTTAAGAGATTTTTGCTTCACTGTCTCTTCTAAAATCATTAGCATCCAACATATCTTGCCCACAGAATTGCAGATGTCATCCATATCTTCTCTGTAATGTCGCCATCTGTTGTAATACGTGATGATGCTTTGGGATACCTGGAGTCCCAGACTCATAAAGCTGGTAACTCCAGCTGCCAGGTCCATGAAGTTGTAGATAACAAGTATGGTGATTTGGTTGAGGGAAATCCTAGACTGAGGAACAGCTCCCTATTCCTTTTTCTGTTAAGACTGCCAGGTAATCAGGAATGTGGCTTAGGCAAGCTGGTTACTGCGCCACAATATGACATAGTCTACTGTGCAATAATGCGGGAGCAGAAGTTGTATTCTCATAACCTGCTTTGTTATGGTCAGCACAGCCACAATATAGTATCCACCAGTGCGGGTTTGTCTGCCAGTCTTGTTCCCAGTCTACCACCAAACAAAGAAGTCTCTTTTGGATTGGCTAATCTAATATCTAACAGTGGCATATCGTGGATCATGTAGTAGCCCCTTAATATAGTATTTCTTATTCTTGAATATGCTGCTGGCTGGAGTCAAAGAAGTACCAAGTGGGGCTCCCTATAATTATTGTGTAATAATCACCGGCAACCCATAAGGGCCATCCAAAGATGGCAAAAAGTGGTCTGCTATCTTATCCAGGAAAGGCATGCCATGGTCAGAAGAAGAACCAGGTATCTTAAGAACATTGATGAAGAAGTAAGTTTTATCTTGGCTAAAGATTACCAGATGCTTCACAGAGCAATATCCTGGTAGAAGCCAGAATTCTATACAGGTATACTGGAGCTTGAGACTCAACCAGCAGACAAACTTTGATAGAAAAAAAAAAGTTCATTACTGTCTCATAGTCATTACTATATATATACATAATTTATCATTTATCTTCTGTACCTCAATATTCCGGCTTCTATACAGCTATTATAATCTTCAGTTGTCCATCTTATCCATCCAACCCTCTATCTGCTTCCACCATTCCTCCACCCTCTTCGCTGCCTCTGATAATTCAGCCCTGTTTCTATCTTTCTGCCTACAGATCTGATTAAACAACTGTATCTGCTTTATCAACAATTTCATCCTATCCCTAACGCTTTCCTTCCCCAGGATAATCTCTGCCTGGGCCGCCTCCCTCTGTTCGGCCAGCCGCCGCTCTTTCCACCGCCCGAATGGTCCTAGAACTTTTGTGAATAACTTCTTCAGCACCCCTTCCATTATCTGATTATACTGTATCATGTATTATGAGTGAACTCCTTGTACTATAAATATCTGATGCCCGTCGACATCCATCATCTTGACCAGTTCCTGTCACACACCGGCTTTTGAAGAAGACAGCTCCTCCACCCTAAGGTCCCCAGAAGATCCCCATTTCTTGTTCCCGACTTTGCTGCTGCATTGGCACGAAATAATAATTTGTGGCTGGATGTACCGTAGGCATGTCTATATAAGCTTGAACAAGTCTGTCACTAACTCAGCTAAATCTTCTGTGAACTGTTTTGACTCCAGTAATTTATCTGTAACCATTAAAAACTTATCTATTATGATCATGTCATGTAGTTTAAGCTTCAATATCTTGAGGTTTTTCTCCAACCACCCCAGTGTTGGTGATTGTTGAACTATTTGCTCATACCCCAGTATATCAAATAGACTGGGATTAAGTAATAGAATTACTGGGAAGTCCAGCCATCCACACAGCAATTCTTTCTAATTCTGAAAGCTTGCCTCCGACATCCCATGTTTTACCTAGAACTCCTGTCCGGTCTGGTAGAGTGGGCAAGATTCGTCCACCAGGAGTTAATAAGTTTGTTGCAAATTGCTGAGTCTTTCTGGAATTATTTCTTGAGTCAAGTATTCCACAAAACGGGGCAAGCCTTGCTCAAGGTAAGGTATGAATGGGTTGAAGCTCCTTGGGTTCCTTGCTTCTTCTTCTTCTTTCAGTTTAACTGCTGCGAGGCACCTGGTAAGGGCATTAATGTGGTCAACTTTTGCATATAAGACTGGAAGAGGCATCTTTTTATCTTAAAGTTCGTGTTCTCCTTTCCTACCTTATTGCCAGCTCTGTCTTGCGCTCTTTATACTTAGAGAAAGTTTTTGTTATTCTGAACGCAGACAGCATTACATATTCTAGAGTCTGTAGACTGTTACTCAACATAAACTGACCTTGTCTTTGATCTCTGCCATTTGTGGAATCTTTGATTGTTATTATTTTAACACCACTTTATTCTCTAATTGCTGGTAAATTCTCCTGTTAACTCAGACTATTATATATTGGAAAAAATACCAAGCAGCTGGAAACGGTAGCAAGCAATTTGATCACTGTAACCTCATTACCGCAACCGGGTACCACTACATTAATGGAAGCATGTCTCCGAAGCATCACGCACCCTGTGGTTGATTATCCTGATGCCGATGGCTCCAGAAATGAGGACTGGGAACTACATATTCCGGAATATATATCTCCAAAGTGAGTGCGGCTCTTGGAGAAATTCTGGACCGGAAGCGGAGGATATTGACAGGCACAGGCAACTTATACAACAAATCCATGTTACCAAGGATATTGTTACATCATAATCCCATTCATAGCAATGAAATCAGAAAGAATATTGTCAATAGGCTATAGCTCTACCTGTGCCGAACCTTCTTACTGGTTGGAGCCCTCATATTTTCGTCCACTATGTCTAAGTGTTGCACGCCGATTACACAAGCAAGATCTTCACTTAGCAGGTATTTACAACGCCCTTCGGGAATAGTTCCTCTTCAAAGATTTATCTGGTACTTCTCCGAACATCCCACATCTCCGATAGTCACCGTCATGAGCCTCGAAGTGATCTTTAGGTATCGCCGTGCTGTCTATCCCGTCCCACTTATCATGTTCCCTTTTAAGCCGATCATATATTTTCATTTGACCGAGCAACCATGATAGCGGAAACAATCTCCAATGGCATTGTAGTGTTTGTTTTTTTCTACGGCTTCTCAGATTGAAAGACCGGCCTTTTTTTTTTTTTTTTT
>BTWD01000199.1:0-15564 GCA_036986335.1 Aspergillus sp. AS01 | reverse complement strand
ATTTTATTTATTATATTAAAAGAATATAACAGTTCTATAATTTATAAAATTAATATATAAATATACCATATCTATTGTCAGAAATAAAAAAAAACTAATAACTGATAAGAAAACTGTTTTTATAAATAAATATTAAATAATTCTATATTATTATATAGATACTTATAAAAAATTATTAATAATATATTATTTTTAAATAAATAGATAAATAGAATACTAGAATTAAATTTTTAAATATTATCTATAAACTTATTCAATTTTTTATAGAATAACTAGGCTTAATAATTTATAATAATCTAGATAATTTATAATAATATAATCTATAATATTATAAAAATTATATTTTATAAGATATTAATAGACTTCATACTCCAATCATAAATTAATATAAATTAAGAATTTTTTTCTGATAAAGTATCTATAATAAAAAAGTAAAGAAATATTTTTATTGCAATTAGAAAAATACTCAAAATCTTATTAGATAAGATAAAAGAAGTAATAGTAATATAATATAATTATAAATATAAAGAGAAGATCCTTTAAATAGACTAGAAGATTATAATATAAAAAGATATTATAATTATTTATTTAAATATAAAGTTTAATTACTGGTAAATAAGATTTTTCTTAATAATTAATATTTAAAGATTATAATTATATAAATTATAGTTATTATTAAAATATAAAGATTTATATTTAATTTTTTATATTTTATTTCTAGAGTCCTACCACTTCTGAATAAATAAGTTTTATTAATTACTATTAATATTAATTAATAAATATTAAAAATAACTAGTAGAAAAGATCCTTATATACAGAGTTAAAAAAATTCAAAAAAAGTTTTTAATATAATAGTGAGATTATAGTCCCGAAAAAAATACTTAGAAATTTCTTATAAATATTAAAAATATATAAGTTTACTAAGATTAATTATTTTAATTAATATAAAAAGCAGTATCTAATCGCTGGTAAAGATAATATAAATAATCTATTATTATATTTTTTCTATTACTGTTTATATTTTATAAAAAATATATTATAAATATATACACAGCTAATTATTATTTAATAATTAATTAATTATAAAAGAAAAATAAAAAAAATTAAAATTTATTTAACTACCTACTTAATCATATATAAATATTAAATAAATTAGCTAACTTATACTTTTATATTATTTTTATATTATTATATATACCTGAATAAAATACTCTAAATATAAATAAAAAAAAATAATAAATTATATATTTTTATTATTCCTGTAGCTGGATCCCCGGGGCTAGCAGATTATATATTAGAAAATTAATATTATTATCTTATGTATAATCTGATATGAGATATTACTAGATTATATCTAGTAATAGAAATAAATCTTTATAATAGAAACTGTTAAGTAGTAATGCTAACTAAGGATTAATTATATAAATGAACTAAAATTTATATTTAATATATTTAATATAAAGAAATTATTTATTAATATATAAAAATAACAGCTGGTTAAACAATAATTATACCCAATATAATTAATAGAGATTATATAATGAAAATTACTATCAGGAGAAAATTCTGTAAAAGTAAAATACTAGTAATACTATTAATATACAGAACAGCTATGGTATATAAAAATAATAATAATAATTATAATAATAATAATAATAATAATAATAAATAAAACAGATACAGTAGAATTAGTAATAACAGAGAAATTAACTATAATAATAATAATATAAATAATACATAAAGCACAGCAAGAATAACTTATTTTTATTAATTTCTTTTCTACTTTTTAGTAAATAATTATATCTATAGCTATATATTTTTAAAAGAGGAGAAGAAAATCAGCAGTTAATATAAAAATATATATAATATATAACTAAGTTATATATAAATTTATAATCTGTTATATAATTATTTATTCATATAGAATACAGAATATATGTCCTTGTTATATAAATTATTATAATATATATATTAATTATTTAAATTATTATATAAACTACCACCCACGCAGAATAGTAAAGAAAATGTATTAGATAACTGCTTTTTATAGAATAATAAAAAAAATATAAGTTATTTTATATAAGAAAATATAAATAATATAAAGAGATATTAGAAATTACTACTATTAAATAAGTAAGCCAGTATGGTAATATACCATAAAAGAGAAAGAAAAAAGATTTATATAAAAAAATAAGAAAAAATCCTTAATCTTATATAATTTATTATTATAAATTAAATATATTAAATAATAAAATCATTTATAAATAAATTTATATTTACTAGGATACAGGACTATAAGATTATATTTATTATTTTGTACTAGCTGCTATAGATATGTATATAATATTACTTTTATATATAAAATTCTAGAAGAAAAAAATATATTATATATTGTGATGGCGAGCGACGCGACATGACATGTAATCTAATACATAATATAGTTTTTATTTACTTTACTGATTATATATAATTTTATTTATTTATTCTGTTTACTTTATCTTATTTACTTATTTTTATTATTTATATATATTTTCTATACTTCTTTCCTTTCTCCTCTCATATTTAATATTCTAGTTTAAATATATCAAATATAAATATTTAATTGGCTTTTATATAATATTAAATATTATAATTAATTATTTTTTTTAATTAATATTATAAATAGCTAAGTATCCAGTAGGACTACCAGTATTTATTTAATATATATTTAATAATATTAAAATAACCAAGATAAAATAATCTAAATTAAATCTCTGAAAAAAATAACTGATTAATAATTACTATAAATTATACTAATTAAAAAAAGCTAGACTAGTTTTATTTTATATAAGAAGAATCTAAGATAACATCTAATTATTCTATTAAATAAAGAAAATGATAATTATAAAAAGATTTTCTAAGAAAAATTTAGTAAAATATATAAGAAAAATCTTAAGAAGACTTTTAATCTAGTTCTTAATTTTATAAATAAAATAAAAGTAGAACTGAAAATTATAATTAATAAATATAATATATTTATCTAGAATTATAATAATCTTATTAAAACGTATGATAATACTCTTTAAAAATATAATATATAAATAATATTAATAATATATTATATAATCTATAATAATCAGAGAGCTGAAGTCCTAGAATTTAAAAAATTTCTAAATATTTTTAATATTTTAATATTTAGTAATAGAAAGGCCCTGTTCTTTAAAAACTAGTTAATTATAATATAATAAAAATTAAAAATCAATATAAATTATTTAATTATTTTAATTATTTAATAGACGTACATGAATAGCTGCTGTAGAAAAAATTTTTAAAAATATTTAAAAATATTTAATTTTTTAATTTTATTTTAAAATAATTAATTTTTATAAGAATACCACCGACATGCTGGAGTATTTATAAATAATATTTATTAATTTAAATAAAATTTATAATACTTAATATTAATACTAAAAATTAAAAATAATATTTAAAAATAAGTTTTATAGCTTTATATTTATGTTCTGATATCTGGTAATAAAGATTAATATTATTAAAATTTATTAAAAAAATAATTATAATTTGATTTATAAATAATAAAATAAATTTTAATAACTTTATAGAGTTCTGTACTGATGCTTTAAATTTTATTAATAAAATAATAAAATAATTTAAAAAGTTTAATTTATTTTCTTATTATATCTTGCTGGTAGTCTTAAATAAAATTATCTTAATTATTTTTATTTTTATTAATTTCTAAATTTTTTAAATTATTAATTATATTTTAAGCCTGGAGCCCGAGGACTGTACTTATATAATAATTAAAAAATAATATTTTATTTATTAAAAATAAAATTATTTAATGAAGTATTATCTGAAAAGAAAAATAATTTAAATTAAATAATTAAAAACTATAAAAAAATAAGCAGTTAAAAGATAATATTTAAAAGAAATCCTTTTTTTAAATAAAATAAAAATTTATATAAGTATACTAGATTTACAGACTCTGTTAAATTAAAAAATGAAAGTTTTATAATAAATATTGTAATATTAAAAAATAAATTAATAATATTTATTTATATTTTAACAGATACTGGAGCTAATATATTTATATATATAAATATTAATTCTATAATTAAATTAAAATACTGTTTTTAAAGTAAAATAACTCTCTTAATAATTAAATATATTATAATAAAATTTAATAGAAAAGCTATTATGTTTCTAATCTATATTATTTATTTTTAGTCTTATTGTTAATAGATAATAATTTAATAATATTTCCTTTTTTATTCTTGATCTCGGACAGTATAATATTATATTAGAAAAATATAATTTATAAAATATAAAATCTTATTAAATTATTAATATTATTAATTTATCTAGCCTGACCTACTTCTATTATAAAATAAAATTAAAATAGATTTATTATACTATATTTCTGAAATATTTTAAATTAATATTTTATAAATTAAAGTTATCAGCAGGATATTATTTACTAGAATAAATATTTTTAAAAATATTAAAGTAATTATATCCTATACTAATCTCTGGATATAAATTAATACTATTAAAATTTTATTAAAGTTTATTATAAGAAATATTAATCAAGATAAATTAAAATCTTAAGAATTAAAACTTTTAATAATAATAATTTATACTACTTCTGAAGTCTTATATTAAAAATATTTTAAATAAAATTAAAATAATATTAATTAAAACTATTATATTCTACAGACATCTTTAAAATTAAAAATCTAGAATATTTATTATATTTTTAAGTATAATTAAAAAATAATTTTAACTAAAAAAATCCTGTAAATTAAGATTTTAAATTAATAAAATAATTAAATTAAACAGATTCTATTTGAATATTATTATATTTTAATTAATCTCTTTTTTAAAAAAAAATTAGATATTTTTCTATTATTCTATTTCTATAATTACTAGATAAAATTTAAAAAAATATTTTATTATTTTTAATATAATATTATTTATTTCTTTTATTCTCATGGTGTAGAAGCCCGGAGAAAAATTATATTTTTATATAAATTATTAAAAATTAAATACATTAATCTAGAAAGATTTCTATCTAATTCTATTAATAAATAAAATAATAGACTAGTTGAAAAATATTAAAATCTTTATTAAATATATATAAATCCTAATTCAGAGAATCTGATAATATACTATATTTATTATAAAATCTATAAATATTATATATTATTGTTTAGTTTTATTAATAACTTAATTATATTTTAATAATTTATTAATAAAATTTTTATAGATTTTCTAGACAAGTTCATTACTGCTTATATTAATAATAAAAATAAAATAAAATATAAACTTTATATATATTAAGTCCTGAAATATCTCTATATAACTAATTTTCAAACTATTATTTATAAATATAAACTTTATATAATAAAAATTAAATTTCTAGATTTTATAATTTCTATTATTAGTATTTATGTGGATCCAGCTAAAACTATTATAATTATTAAAAGAATTTAATTTTTTTAGACTTCTGTAACTTCTATTGTTGATTTATTAAAAAAAATATAATTAAATTATAAAGGTTTTTATAATCTAGCTGACCTGAAAAATACTCTTTTCTTATAAAATAATATTTATAAAAAGATATTTTAAATTTTAAAAAAAGTTTTAATATCTATACCTGTACTAATATATTATAATTTATCTAGATTTATTTAAATAAAAATTAATATTATAAATAAAGTAATAACCAGTCTTTTTTTTAATAAATTAATGAAATATAATATTTTATAATTTATTATTTTAAGACTATATTTTTGCTAGAGTATAATTATAATATTTATAATAAAGAAATATTAATAATTATATAAGCTCTAGCAAAATAATATATAAAATTAAAAAATTATAATAATTAAAAAAATTTAGTATTCTTACACATCACTGAATCTTGAAATATTTTATAAGTATGAAGAAATTTAATATCTAATGAATTTACTGGATAAAAATATTTTTTATTATTATTTTAATATTTATTATAATAATAGTTTTTATAAAGTTAATCTCTATATAATTAATTATATATTAACTATTAATTATATTTATTTATTTTTAAAATTCTTTTAAAAGAAAGTATAATAGTCAGATAATAAATTTTTTCTAAAAAATAAATTATTATTATATTAAAACTAGCTAGTAGTCTGATAAAAAAATCTTTAAATATATTTATTAAATAAAATTTATTATTAATAATTTGAAAATATACCCCGGATACATGAAGATAATAATTCTAAGAAAATATTAATATTATTAAAATATCTAGAATAAAAATATCTGATATTATATAAATAACTATTTAATATATAAATATAAAAACAACTATTTAATATATGAATATAAAAATATTTATTATAATTTATTTTTAGATTTATTTTATTTCCTGCCAATCTCTATATACTTATAATAATATATTTTAATAAATTTTTAATTCTTCCTGAAAGATTACTATAGTTATCATATAATTTTTATTTTATATATTAAATGGATATCCACACAGGATATAATATATTTATTTATAAATTAAATATATATATAAATAGAGTTATCAAATATAATATTTATTTATAAAGACTAGTTTATTATTAATTTCTAGAATAAATTTTATAAAAATTTATAAATTAAAATAAAATTTTTTATTATATATTACTCCTAAATAAATAGCTAGATAAAAATTATTAATTAATATATAATTTAATAATTTATCCTATTTATTAACTATTTTTAAAATAACGGGTTAAAATTATTATTTTGATTAATTCTATTATTATTATCTTTCTGTATGAATCTACTAGATTATTATTATTTATAATAAAAAAATTATAAATCTAAATTATTTAATTAAATATTTTTTATAAATTTTTTATTATATATAGCCACCTGAGATCAGATATAAAAATTTAATTATTAAATAAAATAAATCTAGCTCTTTATTTAAAAAAATATTTAAAAAATTCAAAATTAATAAATCTGATAGACAAACCATTAATATTATCTAGAAAATTTCAATATTAATAATATAATTTTTATTAATATAAAAAATTAATATTAGAATTAGCCCTCGAAGAAGCTCTTAAATAATTAATATAAATTTATTTTAATTATTAATAAAATAAATAATATATATAAGATCCATCTTCCGGAGGATATTTATATATATTTAATATTTTATTTAAAAAAATTATATTTATAAAATATATTAAAAATCTTATTTAACTAGATTCAGGATACTACTGTTTCTATTAAAATTAATAATTAAAAAAATAAAAAATTAAGAAGATAATTATTAATTATTCATATTATAAATATTTATAATACAGGATTAAATAGCTTACTTCAGATAAGATAAATTATATATAATATTTAACTAGAGATTTTAAAGATACTTTATTTTATCTATAAAATTATGATAATAATTTATTTATCCTGAACTCTCTAAATATTTATTATAGTAATTAAATATAGCTAAATTTAATAAATTTATATTAAATTATAAAAATAATAATATACTTCTAGCTGAGAGCAGCCAGCCTTAAAAAAAAGAATAATATAATAATAAATAATATAATATAATATATAATCTAGTATATAATATAGTTTTTACTTACTTTATTAATCATATATAATCTTATTTATTTACTCTATTTACTTTGCCTTGCTTATTTATTTTTATTATTTATATATATTTTTTTATACTCCTTTCCTTTCTCCTCTCATGTTTGATATTCTAGTTTAGACGCGCTGAATATGATTATTTGATTAGCTCTCACATATATTAATAACAGGAAAGATTATGACCGGGATATTTTAATTAATTAAATTCTTATAACTTCATGATTTTCTAATTTAAAAATATATAAAATTATATAGATTTTTTTATAGCTACAGGAACATAGCCTCCAGGAGAAAAGGATAGTATTAAAGCAGGTTTACTGGTTTACTGTAAGTTAGTGGGTTATATGAGTAATATATAATTATAAATCACATAGATTAGGTGAGATTATATGATTTATTTCTATATTATATCTTACTGGCTTCTCTAACACTGCGGGAGGCCAGTGATTAGTTCAAAGCAGAATAATAGCTAGTGTTTGTGCATATAATTAAACTTATCACGTCTCCTACATCGCCCCTAACAACTAGTAGATCTGACTTCTAATACTTATCTATAATCATTTATAATATATTTAAATATTCTTACATATATACCTGAATAAGATTGATTTATTAATATACTTAGTATTAATATTCTGCTTCTATATAACTATCTTCCTATTTATTTTAATAAGATAATTAACATATTTATTATTAAAACCTTCTTTATAACCAGGAAGTCATTACAGGGAGATTATCTAGTTAAAATATTAAAATTAAATTATTTATATAATAATAATTAAAAAAATCAGTACAGACCTGGATAATAATTTAATCATTAATAAAAATAATTATTCTAAATATCTCCAGAAATACTAGAACTAATAAGATAAATGAATAATAATTATTAATAATAATTTTTAATAAGGGACAGAGCTATATTAATATTGATGAATCTTTTAATAGATATTATATAAATTATTTTTAAGTTTATAGAACAGTAAATACTACCAGATCTGATAATTCTTTTTATATTAATATTATTTTTATAACTACTACTGTCTGTATAAACTTAAAATAAATTAATTATATTGAATTATTAATATTATTTAAGTTTTTTTTTTAAATTTACAGTTTTTATTTTCAGCAGGCTCCACTAAAAAAGTTATTATTGAATGAATAATTTTAAAATTAGGTAAATCTGCTGTATTTATATATTAAAATTAATTAAGACTTAATTTAAATTTTTATAAAAAAATTAGATCTTACTTAATATTCTTTTTGGTTAATTACTTATTGATTATATATATTATAAAATACTTAATAAAATAATAATACCAGAATCTGTACCCAGCTATTTTTAAATAACTTATTTAAAAATTAGACGAAAATATAATATAAAGATAAATCTCAAGATTTATATAAATTATTATATAAATTTAATCCGAGGCAGTACTTAAGATAAAATAGTTTAAAATATTATCTAGATTAAATATTTTATAAAATATAGTTTAATATGTAATTCTATCAATTTTTTATAAAATGATCTGTATTATATATAATAACAATATATAATAATATTTTATAATATTAACCAGATCAGTAATATTAATCTTATGAAAATTTTTTTTGAATTAATCTAGCTTTCTTCTTCAGATTATTGTTTAAGATCTTATTATTACTTAGATTATATAAAATAAATATAAAAATAAATATAAAAATGAATATAAAAATAAATTTAAAAATAAATTTAAAAGTGCCTCTAGCTTATATTTATTAATATTAATTATTAGAATTTTTATATAAACGTAGTTTTTTTTATTTATAATATATAATTCTTATTATTTCAACAGTTATTTTATGTGTTAAATATTAAACTATATAAATTTCTTCTTATCTTCTTTTAAATATATTTATTCCTATTATTTTTATATCTATTTTATCTTTTTCTTTATTTAATTTTATTAATATATTTTAAATAAAATTATTATATAATCTACTTTTCTAAAATTATTTTATTTACTATTTTTGTAAGTACTAGTATAAGATAAAATATAATATATATTAATGTTATTTAATAATATAATACCCGCATCCAGGCGGGGTATATATATAATTAAAGTTTTCTAAAATAATTCTCAATTAATGATTATTTAATTTTACTATTCCAGTACAGGCGCTTTCATAAATCAGAAATTAAATTAAATTCATATTAATCTATAATTAATATCTTACTATTAATGTTTATAAAATTAATAATTAATTAATTAATTTATAAGTCACAGGGTGGTTTATATAAGATCAATAATAATTTCAAATTAATATTATAATTAATCATTAATTTAAAAGTCTCTGTTTTAAAATCTTATAAATTAAATTTTTATTATGAATTACTAGATATTTATTATATAATTTTATTAAAAATGTCTAGTACTAAGATGCCTTTCTGCAGTTTAACATTATTAATATTATATATATAAATAATTTTATTTTTAAAGAGATCCTGAAAAGTCAAGATACTAAAATATTAAAAATAACATTACATAAATTATATTTTTAAGAATTTCTTTGTTGATAAATAAGCAGATCCAGGGTATTTTTTAAACATATTTTTTTAAAATAAATTATATAGCCACGTGAAAACAGTCTTATAGAGTTTATATATATATAATTACTTAGAATATTTAGTAATTTAAATATAATTTCTGGATAATTATTATACTAAAATCTTAGATTTCTCTTATTAAAAAAATGTATTATAACTGGAAGACTCTTCTAGCAATTAATTTATACTATACTAAATTATAATATAATAATTTAAAATTATTATTATCATTAATATTATTATTGTTAGAATTAAAATTTAAGTCCTTACTTTTACTATTATTAAAATTTATATACCTAATATTTTAATAATTTAATAATTTAGTTTTATTAACCTGAGCAGCCAGGAGTTTTTTATAAAAAAATTATTATCATTTGTATTTATTATTATATTATTATTTTTAATTTTAATAATAGGGGCAGATGCCTTCTTATAAAGATAATTAATATTTTTATAATCTTTTATATAATATATACAGGCTGGGTATTTATAATATTATAAAATATACTGATCCCAGTTATGAATTATAATATTTAAATTATTATTATTATATAAAAGCCTTGTATTAACGGTCCGACTAATAATATAAATATTATTGAATTTTATTATTAATATAGAAAATAATTTTTTTTTTAAAAAATTTCTTTTCCAGAATCTCACCCAGCTAATATATTTATATAATATTTATTAATATAATAATTGAAAAATGAATATTAATAATAAATAAATATTTAGCCAGCTTGTATTAATGTATTAGAAAATTATCTTTTAAATTATATTAATATCTATATTAATAAGAATTATCATATATTTATAACATCTAACTTACTCCCAGAGCCTTGACCCAGGAAGTATTTATATATCTAAAATATTTTATATTTTTTATATTATATATAATAAGAAATATATTATTACTTAAAAAATCTGTTTAGCTATAATTTTATAATTTATAATCTTATAATCTTTATAAATAGTAATATTTTATTAATTTAATTAATTAGATTCTAATTCCTGTATCAGAATAGTTAAACTATTATATTAAAAATCTTATATATATATAATTCTACATTTTCTGCCAGAGGCTCTCTGGCTTGACTAAGTTTTTATAGATTTTTTTAAAATTAATTAAATTAGTTTAATATTATTATCTTTAATATATATTTTATTCAGCCTGTTAAATACATATAATTTAAAGATTAATATAAATTTTTATTTTATTACCTCTAAGTATAAGTATAGTATTAAAGATATAAAAATAAACTTCTTTCTCTCTAAAATTATCATAGACTTCATTAGTTTAACCTGATTAGAAAAATTACAAATATAAAATACTTCTAATTTTTATAAAACCTTTATAATTATATCCAAAGAAAGAGCTTTTTTTTATTTCTTTTTATAAATATAATCATAATATCCGGTAAATTTAGAAAGATACTTTTTAAAAACTTATTTCTATTACAATTTTGTAATAATATTATGTAATTATTAGAGAATACTAATAAAATATTTATTTATATATATAAATTATTATATACATTTAATTTCATTACTTGAAAGTATATAATTTTTCTAGCAGCTTTTTATAATATTATAATTATATAATATTAATAAAATACTAGAAAAGCAACATAGATGATGTTAGAGAATAATTTAATATAACTTTTCAGAATTATTTAATTTCTAAAAGTATTGGTGGGCGTGCTTTTGCAGGATACTTATTTTTTAAAAAAATATTTATATAAATAATAATAGTCACGGAAGTAATACATATATAATAATAATTATAAAATTTTATATAGTCAGCTGTTCTGTAGGCTTTAATATAATATATATAATTTATATTAAAATACTTAATAATTTTAATATAATTTTAGTTTTTATTAAATAGCTGTATTTAATTAATTATATAAATTAATAATTATCATCCTTTAATTTAATTAATTTTTATATTCTCAGAAATAGATAATATAATAACTTTTATTAATAATTAAATTATTATCCAGGCTTATGCTGACCCCTTTAACTATTATTAATTAAATTTATATATTTTATAAAATATTATTATATATATTAACTCACTTTATTATTTTAACTAAATGATTTTTCTGTAGTAACTTTCTAATTATAAAAAGATTTTTAATAATAAATATATTAATCATTTTATTAAGATTAATACTGAGAATGCTGCCTGACTATAAAATAATATTGATTTTAGTAAATTAATTTTATTTTTAGTGTAATATATATATTTTAAGATCTTAACTAATAAAATATAAAAATTTAATAAATCACTAATCTATATAATTTATATATATAATATATTTTTCTAGATTTTATCTTTAAGATATTATTCTATATGCAGGCTTGTACTGAATATAAAATTTTAATTTAATATAAATATAAACTAGAATGATTATTTTTATAAATTATTTGGATATTATTAAAACTACAGAATCAATTAGATACTTTATATAAAATTAAAAAATAATTAATTTAAAATATTTTATTTTCATGTATACAACACGCAGATATATATCTAAAGATATATAAATTAAAACTTTTTATAAGCAATTATAGATGTATATTTAAAATCAATTTTACTGATCTAGTCTATAAAGCAGTATAATTTATTCTTATAATACAGATTCTAGGCCAATTTAGAACCTTATTAAATAAAATACTAGTAAGAGAGGATAATAATATCTATATTTATTATAGAATAGTAGTAATAATAATTCTCTGCAGGATTATAATATAATTAATAATCTTATTTTTCATATATTTATTTTAATAATAATATCTCTCCTGCTGCTGTTGGCTACATAATAAAAGAAATTATTATAATAAAAATATTTATTTAAATTAATTAATATAGCTGAAACAGGTCTTATATCTTTATGATAATAAGTATATTTAGTAAATAATATTTAAGATAGACAGCAAAGTATTAAAATAGATATAGAAAGATTAGAGAATTACAAATATTTTGTATATATTAATATTATATAGTTCTAGATATATATAATTCTTCCAGCTATTCTAGCAGTTGCTTGGCTGCTAGATTAATACTATCTGCTACTTAGCCGTAGGACTGATATTAGTATATATAAATTAATTAATAAAATAATCAATCAATTATAATAATTATTATTTTTAATTAAGTAAATAATATTTAGAATACATAATATATATCTAGATTATAAATATTATTTTCTATATTTTTAAATTATAATCATTTTTATTCTACAGAAGCTAGATAAATATAATTATATTAATTTTAAAATTATTATTTTATAATCTTGCTGGACATAATTGATATAATTTTTAAATTTATTATTATCTTAGATTTAAATTATATAATTAAAGATCATAAGCTCCTGCTACAGAAATATAGAAAAAATATTTAAAATATCTTTATAAATATATATTATATTTCTTTCCGAAGAAGATTTATATATTTTATAATAAAATATTTATTTTTATAATTTTACTGATTCTTGATATGTCCTGGGCTTATTATAATATTTAATATTAAGATTTATTATATAAATCTTAAAAGTAGCTGATCTCTCTGGTATTTATTAATTAAATTTAAAGTTTCTTTAATAATTATTATTAATTAAAGAATATGATATAAGTTAGTTCTAGAATAAATTTTATTTATTTTAGAATAAAAATAGTAGAATATGTTTTTCAAACAATTATTAATATTACTATAAATAAAATATAAAATATTATTCTAGAACTAACTTATATCATATTCTTTAATTAATAATAATTATTAAAGAAACTTTAAATTTAATTAAAACTATATATTTTTTAAAACTCTGATTTTTATATTCTGTTTCAATATATCAGATAAGGTTAATTAATTAATCAATTTATTTATTTATATATATTTATATTAGTCCTAATAACTGAGTAGTAGATAATATTAATCAAGCAGCCAGGTACTGCTGCTAGGATAATTAAAAAAATTACTTATATCTAGAACCATATTATATATATATAAATATATTTATATATATAAAACACTCACAATCCTCCGGATCTCTTTATATTTATTTTATTATATTACTTCATCCATATAAATCATAGAAGACTCTAATCTATATAGAAATCTTATATTTATTTAAGATTCTGTTTGCTGGATATACTTACTATTAAAAAATATAAGATCTATTTAGTTATCCTGATTATTTTTAAATAAATATTTTTTTATTACAGTATACTTCTCTGTGTGGCTGGCAGGGAGGATATAATTATTAAAATAAATATATAAAAAAATAGAATTATTATTTTAGAAAAAAAGATAACTCTTGTTCTCCAGTATTTTATTTAATAAAGTCCTGAACTGGCCCAGGAACTGTATTATAATAATAAATTATATTATTTTGTAAATTAAATTTATAGATCTAACCCCTGTAGTACTTATCTGTAATTATTATAAAATATTTAAATATTCTTATATATACACCTGCGTGTTATATATAAAAATAAAATATATTAAATTAATTATTCTTTTATTCTGTATATATATTTAATTAATTTTATAATTTTAATTATATTAAGATAACTTACAAGAGTAATCTTTCTAATTTATATCTATATAAAAATAGAGTTTTATATTTAATATAATTTTATATATAAAATAAGCACTTTGGGAGTAGCCTTTTAAAAAACATATTATATATATAAATTATATAAATTAATTATTTACTAAGTTTTTTTATATTTTATTAGCTAAGGTCTTGAAATATATATAGTATATTTAAAATAAAATTAATTTATTAATATATTTAATATTAGTATTTCTTTTTTAGATAATATTCTTAGCGCTAGTCTTAGTAAGATAATTAATATATTTATTACTAGAAATTTTCTTATGACTAGAAAGTTACTGCAGGGAGATTTTTTAATTAAAATAATAAAATTAATTAATATATATAATAATATTTTATAAAATATATTAACTAGTAACAGCTAAAGAAATTAGTATAAAGCTTAATAATAATTAATTTATATGTCTCTAGGGGCACTGAAATTAGTAAAATATAAATATTATAATTTTAAATAATATAATATATAGAATACAGCTGTTTAATAAGAATTAAAACTATATTAATATTAATAAATTCTTTAATATATATTATATATATTATATAGAATTAGATTTTATTATAATTAAAAATTTATCTTTTTTTTAAAATAATATTATTGCTTAAATACTTCTATAATAATAAATAAGTTTTAATTATTTATAAAACATTTATATTTTATGTCTGTTATCTTTCTTAAAAAAAATATAATAAAATATTAAGTTTCTTTTATTTATAATT
>BTWD01000198.1:0-16704 GCA_036986335.1 Aspergillus sp. AS01 | reverse complement strand
TACTTCTGCGCATTCATTCAAACCAATTTTCGTGTTTTGTTCTTGTGGTGAAGGGTGTTCTGTTGTACCTAAACCCGCTGTACCCTGGGCTAATCCGGAATGTGACCCTCGTTGGAATCAGTATATGTCTGGTTCTTTACCTTGTCCGCAACGACCGATGTATCGACCAGTCGGTCCTATCTCGTGCAGACGGTGTAGTGCTCGCTGGGTTCTACATTGTCACGTGTCTTGTCAGTCTAGTAAACTGGCTATGCCCCGGAATCCTACCCGAACCAAGAGTCGCCACCGAGGCGATGATGATAACGGTATATTTATCATGGATGGTACAGCGGCGGATGATGTGTACTGCGCTCTGTGCTGCCAGTCATGGCTCCCCAACAATCTGCAAACAACTGCCTTCTTTGTGACGCCTGCCTGGTCCTTGTGTCGCGCCTCTGCATCTATATCTCTGGTGTCGGCAATACATACTGTATCCCGCTGCAGCACATTGTCAATTTTCTCTAAGACAAGCAAAAGCAGTACTACGATACTATACTGTACCTAGGGTCTTGTACATACCATTCTCTACTCACGAACTTCATTTTTAGAGTGCGATGGTACGTTTAGATTAGCGGGCAGGTACTATGAAGACTTCCTGAGACTCGGAATGTAAGTAGCTGAGCTATAGTATCTTTTACTGGGTGCTGGAATAGTGTGCTATGTTTGAACCGTACTCAAGAGATGAAGGCCTTGGAAAGCCTTTCCTGGTATACTGTATCCTGAGACTGGGGTTTGACTTTCTCTGGTGGAAGACGACCTACAGAGGAGCCAGAAAGTGGATACCATATTATTCATACAATGGGTCGTTTTCGAACTCTAAATGCCAATATATGCTACTCCAATACTATGTTAGTGCATGGAGGAATGTAAATGAATCCTATGTTGTTATGGCGAGGCTGGGTATGCTACAGGACACAAGGACATAGTGGAAAAGGTTCTGTGCCAGATCGCAGGACTACAATAGGACAATACAGGAACCCCTCTCAAGCTATGTGTTGTGCAACTGCTGCGCGGCGCGCGATCTCCCATGGTCCAAGGTGCCACACCAGGGCTTCGATATCGCGCTCGGGAAGACGTGTTTTCTCGCTTACGTGAGCCCAAAGCTCCGACTTGTATCTGTACAAGGCACGAGGATCAGCTCGCCAAGTCAACCGTATCTGGGGAATGACGGGTCACGCACTGCTGATACCAGTACGCTATGCTGTTCTTCCAGCTCTCGTTCCACTCCGGCCGGTGTCGGAGGAAGGCGTACCGGCATTCGCATGCCTTGGGAGTACGGCCAGGTAAATACTGACTAATCTGTTCCCACCTCTCCCCATGATCGTGCATGGCAATGACAGTGGCATCCTCATCCAGGGCCCAAGCTGTTGGTGGCCCCTGTCCGGGAGGTTTTGGGAATGCCCGAGCCAAGCTATTCAGCTTTGCCCGTCCACTGGCTCGCCTGATGGATGGCTCTCCTGCAGAGTCCGCCTCATTGTTGTTTTTGTCAGTCGGGGCAGCTTCAGGATCGACGCTGTTCGAGTCCAAGCTGTCCACTGCACTAGGCGGGGTCGCTTGGGCGGGGTCGCTCAACAGGCACGACACTCCAGGGGGGGTGGTAGCAGCAGTGATCGAAAGCCCTGCTGCCACATTCGATCTTGTGGGGTAGCGGCTGCCTGTGCTTTTCGGGAGCATTGATGTCTATCGATATATTTTGATTTAATCCGAATTGAACTCTTTGGCTTCCAGTTTTATAGTAGCGAAGATGATGAGATCCTTGTGAACAGGCTGGGAGGGCAGCATTATATAATGGGGATCAATCGTGTTGCTGTGAAACCTAGCGCTGTTCTCGCAATTCCCCTGTCCGGGACATTGTAGGATTTGAATCGCAGTGATTTCAGATGGAGCATCTGCTCACGTATTCTACCCATGATGAACCAGGTGAACTTTGATACATTGCCAGCTTGGAGAGTTTGGAAGTTGTCCTTGGATTACTACTAAGAGTAGGACAGAGAAGGCGCTTCTTGACTCGATCTACTCTACCATCATGGGCGGATCGCGTCGAATGCCTACTATGACTGTACTGCCAGTCTCAACTTGGAAAACTGCTTATGGTCAGATCAGTCTGTACTGCAAGCAGACCAGTGCTACGACCAAAGTCAACTGGAATAAATACTGAATAGCATGTCCATGTCGGCGACTGACTCTGCCATATGAAAAAAAAGCCGGAGTGGTACCAAGCTGACTCATGGGAGACGGCGGTTGGACTGTCCCAGAGGGTATCCACAGGTCTAATCCAAAATGATAAGATAACCAGGCGCAAACTAACCATACTGTACCCAGCCGCATAGTAAACAATGTTCTCCGGCCAAGATCAAGATCGCATTTCAACGGCGATTCTGAACTGGGCTCATGTCTTTCCAATCATTTCGGGACCTATCACGAGCGATACGCTATAACCCTCCGAGAATCCACAATAGCCGAGAAAAGTGACCCACCCATCACCTTCCATGCAGACCGTTGTGATGTATTATGTAATCAACGTACTTGGCACAAGGAAAAGCACAAAGAGCAGACGGGGACTGTTACAGCACAGCCCACGGTTCCTCCGTTCGCATAATGGGCTGGCAAGCTGGAACAAAGCCATGACACATATACAAATGCCTTCTGGGCACGAGTTCAAGCTAGGACGTTAGGTATCACATAGTACCTGAAACAGCTGGGGAACAGGGAGGTGGAATTTGTGCTGGTTCAGATGACTTAATTCTACCATTGTTCTGCAGGTAATCGCCTGCGGGCATACTGTGCAGTGACTTACGCGGCAAGTTACTAAGAAGGCGACATGCTCAACAGCAATAGCTGCCTTGTTATGGAGTGCCTGCCTTCAGCCATTTACAAGGACAGTGGATCTGTAACTGATTTGTGAGATTCCAGTATTACTGTAAGAACTACCAAGTAGAACGCCCCATGGCTAGATCTTCCAGTCAATGAGCCCTGAAAAGCCACAGCCGTCATTTCTCACAACGCATTTTCAGAGGTCGATAGCCAGTGAGGGCACCACTCATTCCGTAGATGTAGCGACTGATATGAATTGGTGTACGGATTCGGTCTTGTTTCCCTTAGTCAAACTAGGAATACTTTCGTGATCTGGAATTCTTAAGGATATATGAGTCCACACATACCTGCTGCACCCTTCCTTTCCTCTGGACCGCTGGCTTATCTCTCGCTTTGCTGGCATCAATAACTTGAAACCCCAATTTAAAATGCTTCACACGAGCCACCTAGCCCTGCCGTTTGTGTTCGTTCTCTACATTCCTTTTGTTTGGGCATGGATCCAGGTAAGCGAACGTCTAGGCGGTAACTATCAAAGACGTCACTGAGCAAAAAACAGAGCTTGCAGGTTATGGACGCCATTCACGGCCTACCAGAGGGCCAGCAGGGATATGTGCGCAATTTCAGTATGTTTTCGGATGAGACTGCAGCCATTGTACAGTAGACACTGAGGCAACTAGCTCCGGGCACAAGCGGGTCCAACCCCATCCTCGACGATAGTCCACATGCCCTGGTTTGCGGGGACAATCAACGCGTGCCGTTCCAACAGCGGCAATGGCCTCGACTTGAGGCACTGCCGGGCTCGTTGATATGTCCGCGCTATGCGCCAGACACATGGCACAATCGCTCCGCTGCGGGGGAGATTCACTGGTACGGCGCAAACCTCCGCGGAGTGCCTGATCAAACCAGACTGGACGACCTTCGAAGCTCCCCCCTGCAGGCGGGCGATAAAAGCGGGGTGGAAGATCACTACAGCTCTGCTGTGGATGCCAAGATAGCAGACCTGGCAGAATATGTGTTCCCGCCTGATACCGATTCGAAATGTCAGCACGCATTCCAGGTCCCAGCACAGGCCACTGATCTTTTCACGGTGTATTGGATGTGGAATACGACCCAAAGACATCGTGGCGGGTTTTTGGTATGACCTATAATGATCTAACCCCACACCTGCATCTGCACTCATACGGACTCCTAAACACTCCTGATAGATATACATAGCCTGCTTCGATATCCGCATTATCCCTGAACACGAATCTGACAAGCTCCCAACATCGAAGTTTCATTCCACCAGCCATCCAAGTCCAGGCCAGACGAGTGCCACGCCACATACCGTACATAAGACGATCGAGAATCCCAGTCCGAGCATGAATCAGGGCGATCTGGAACCGTCTTCCTCGGCTGCTGACTGGACCGGCAGTGTCATTTCAGCAACTTGCTCTGCGAGCCTGGTAGGCAGACGGGCGAATTGACTGTGGTCTCGCATGTGCTAATGCTTCAGCAGGGGTTGTTCTGCTCGCCCGCTAGTCCGACTCTGCCTAGCGCCACCGCCACAGGGACAGGTCCCCGGTCAACAAGACCAGCGGATACACCTACGGTGTCCAGCGCCCTAGCAATGATAGCGTCAGCAACATGGCTTCCAAACCCAGTTGGCTCTGGCTCGTGGCTCCGTGTACATACCACATCGACGTCTCCTTGGCGTTCCCGGAGCCCACAGGATCTTACTGTTTCGGAGACACTGGCTACTGTAACAGAGGGCGATGCTCCCTCGACGGCCGCCCCTGATACGGAGGCAGTGGAAACCTCTTCGACATCCACGACACTCCTTACAACTTCCACGAGCTCCAGAGACGACATAGGTCCAGCGTCTGATACAGGCCCTTCTCAAGTCCGTGCCATTGCCACCAACAACGTTGGTTGGGGCGGCATTGTCGAATCCAGCTACAAGACCATTATTTATTGTTCTTTCACGGAGCGCTGTGGGCATCCGGATATTTCCTCATCTTCTCTCCAATCGGCCTGTGAGGCCCTTGTCAAGGATGGGTATGTGGGATGGTTCCCTCCAGAATGGTGGCGGTGGCTAACTTCCAGTTCCAGGTGCGCTAACCCCTCTGTCGAGAGTAACGACTTCTTCGGATCGTTGGAGTTCACTGCCAATAACCAATTGACCTCCTGCACGGACTCGGCACCCTTGACCATCGAGGGTTGCCAGGATGGTTTCAGAGGTGCGGCAAGCTATGTTGACAGCCAACTAGCACGGAGCGGTGACCTTGCTTGTGCAGGCTTCGTCAACATAGCAAATGCCGCAGGCGATGAAGCAGGGGCCGTTATAGTGAGCGGCATATGCATGCCTGATTTCCCAGCATAAGGACCGTGTACACGTACTGGGTCTTGCTCAGTCATCTATTACAGAATGCTCTTGATTATGTAGATTCGCTTTAACAATAGACGAGTCAAGCTCCTGCAATGTGGCTATCAGAGTCAAGGCAACCCTGACACTGGTCTTACTACTGTAACCGTCTATAAGATTTCGTAGTTCGGAGCCTAGTCAGGGCTGCCTCTTAACAACATGGTATGTTGCCGTGGAACGATAAAAAGCTTCAAACATGTCCATATCATTCTAAGCCAGAGTAGAGGGTGCGGAAGTGTGAGCTTGAAAGGCGGGCTGGAGCTGGACCGCCCCGTGACATATAACATACAGGGAACGAGAGGGATCATGCCGGGGAACCCGCTCGTAGCCATCGACTAAATCTCCATTTCCGGCGCCAGTGCGCTCCACAGTGAGCATCGATCCGCCTGCTGCGGCGGGATTGGCTCCATCGCGGTCGTGTTTGTCTGTATTTTGAGCCGTTGCCCCAGGCCGGGCTTCCACGCTTCCCAGCGCGGTGCTTGGCTACGCCTGCGAGGGTTTGGATCCAGTGCCTTCACGAAACTGATCCAATAGTCCATCACGGTGGCGACCGCATTCGCGTTGATCCCGTTGTAGCTTGTGATCTCGCTATTACCGGCGAAGCCGACTCCGAAAATGGCGCTCAGCTCGAAGATATGCGGCACACCCAGGCCTTCATCGACCAGCTCGGGGGCTCGCACGTTGTATCGGTAGCTCCAAACCCTGCCGGACGGGAGATGATCTGCCATGGACGCTGCGATGCGATTGCCCGGGCACGTAAAGGCAGCGTCACCATAGGCGGCAGATGCGGACGGGAAATAGGCTGCATGATCCGCCACGGGTCGCATGCGAGGATATGCATCTCCGATGGCGGCCAGGCTGGCAGATGACAGCCCTGGGTAGTTGGCGTCGAGAAACCGCGACATGTCAGACGCGTCGCTGGCGTTATAAGCAAAGGTTGACCCCTCGTTGGTGTCGTCACCGACGAGCACGGGAATTTTCACGGTCTTGCCCTGATCGAAGAGCCGAGACAACTGGTCTTGCACCACCGCACCGTCAATGACGGGCAGAAAATACCACAGTGGGGGCGGATCCACGGCGGCGTCTGGAAATGTGTCCACCACGTTGCCCTTCTGTATCGCTGCCAGGTCCGCAGACCGAAGACACGCCAAGGCAGACGATGCATCCGAGCAGCCGACGCGATGTACGAACCGTGTGTACTGGAATTCCATCTCGGCAACCGTGCGCAGTGTGGGCCAGAATGGAGACTCCAGCACCGCACCGGCAAAGAGTCCCTCCGCTCGGCCGCCATACGCGGTCATATGATGCGTCACCGAACCCGCGCCGGCGGAATCACCATGAGCGATAACGTGGTCCGGGTCGCCCCCAAACTACCGAGCCGGTCAGCGTCTGTGCTATAGCAGTTCCCACTGTAACCTACTTTGCTGATATGCTGCCTGACCCATGCGAGGGCCTTTCGCTGGTCCAGCAATCCCACATTCAAGTCCCCATCCCGCCGGATCTCCTCGCTGGCCAGGAACCCCAGGGCCCCGACACGGTAGTTGAAGTTGACGAACACGAGGTCGTAGCCCGAATGTTGAATGACGTTCGTCCCGTTGAAGTTGGCGTTGGCGTTGGATGCATAACCGCCGCCCTGAATGTGCACCCACACCGGCAGTCTGGAGAGGGTGGTTGCGTGGGAGGGGGTGAACACGTTGATGAACAGACAGTCTTCCCCCACAAGCGGGCTTATCTCCTCTCCGACGCCGATGCAGGTTGGCCCAAACTACGCCGCCGCCCAGTCTGTCAATACGCGCCTTGATGGGAATGCGATGAAGGGTCACCTACCTCGAATGCATCCTGAATGGATGATGTGCTGCTCGGATCTCCTGGTGCACGGAACCTTTGCTGGCCGAGGGGAGGTGCTGCGTATCTCATCCCAAGATATTCATCCACCCCGGCAGGCAGTCGAACCCCGCGGTAGCGAGCATAGCCCAGATCAACCTGGGGAGAGCCGTCCACGCTGGCCGCGCAGGCTCCCAGGAGAATGACCAGAGAGTATTCCCAATGCATCAGAAGTGTAGAGAGAGAACTGCGCAACTATTGTCTGCCACGACGATGCCCCTGTGCACGCGGCCATTACTGAGCCCCTTCCCTATCCACGTGACCATCGATAGCAGCCAGAGGCGGAGACCTGCTCCGGTCGGCAACCGCGTCACGGGACTAGAAGTCAAGCATTCCTGCCAAGGCGGGTGGAAAAGAACCTGGTGGCTTGGTGGCTGTACGTGTGAGTGATTTTGCTTCCGTAACCCAACGACTGGTTAGCGCTCTGCCTGATCCTGTCCAGACAAACACAAAGTGGCATTCAGTTGCATGACGCGTACATTTGTTTCTAGACTTGCCCCCCCTCCTCAACGAGTTTGCACACAATGCGCGATAATTTCTCCCCGCCACAGAGGGTCATACTCGACCGGCAAGGCAAATTCGTCCATCACTATGGAGTTGTCTCTGAGATAGATCGCCAAGAATGACTGCGTCGATCGGGTCCCACTTGCGGAAAAAGCTTGCAACACTGCTTGGATTGTGGTTGGCTGTAGATAGATCTTACGGCCGAAACTGGTTACGGGGCGTCCCATCATGCGTTTCGGCGGATCGCTCCACCGACGCTTGTCGGTTTTCCGCTTTGGGCCAAGCTCCACCGGTCCCTTTGGGAGTTGGATCTGATCGAGAGGTGTAATAGCCTTACCACATCCGGAAAATCCCCCAGAACCCACCTGCAGGGTCCTATTCGGCTGTGGGATTGGGCGCGCCGTAGATCGATGACTACAATACATGCCTTTTGGGACATTGTCCGGACCTGCCTGGAACAGTCCATATGCTCCAGCTGCTCAATTCTGCTGTGTTGCTGCTCGCTCACCGCTAGGAGTTACTATTGCCTCAGGCCTGAATAAAGCAAGCCTGCTCCCCCGTGCTTGGACAATGCCGATCGCGGAAAATCCCAATCAAGCGCGCTTGTCGTGATCATGTCGTCGGGATCCAATGTACAGCTTGAACAGAAACAATACCTGCTCCCGTACTTTGAATCTAGCGTCGCGGTTTTGAGCACGATCGGTGTCTGCCTAACTGGGATTAGTCTTTGGGCCATTGCGATCACCCGTTTCAGTCCTCTACATGCGGTCCCGTTGTGTACATCAATGGCCTGTGCGGTCGCAAACGGCCTCTGCTACTATGCTTTCTATACAACCAGTGCACCGCTACCCGAGGCCATCGCTAGCGTCTTCGCAGACATCTTCTGGTTGGTAAGTCCGCGCTCCGGCGAGTGACCGGCCCGGGCGTTGAGTGCGGGAAGCGAGAGCTGACCCAAGCCTGCAGCTCCAGGAAGCGGGGTTGCCGCTGTACAGCTATCAGATCCTGGTGCACATGCTCCATGGACGCGCACGGTGTTTCTACAAGAGCACCTTCTGGACCGCGCTCAGCATGGTGGTGGTCATACGCGTCGTCATCGCCACCATGCGCGCGATCCAGATCCTCGACGGGTCGGTGCCGCTGACCAGGGCGATCAACTTCCTTCATATCGGTTACTTTAGCTCGATTGCCATTGCTGAAACATACAGCTCCGTCTTGCTGATCGGATTCCTCCGGAAGGCGTATCGGACGGCGCTGATCGTTTCCTCCATGCGACCGGTTTTACGGTATCTGTTATGGTCGACTGAGATACGCCTCTCGGGCCTCTGTCTGGTCGGCATTGTGCGCGCTGCGACGTACCCATTCCAGCTTGTTGAGCAGCATGCTGTGAATATCCCTAACCAAATTGACCGTTTTGTCTACTCTCTGGAGTGTCTGTTTCCCGTACTTCTCATGTGAGCGGCGTAGCCCCTCAGCCATCGAACCTTGGCTTACTTTGCTGCCAGCATTGACATTGTTGTTCCAAAGGACCGAGGAGCTAGTGAACTACATAAGATTATCTCGCTCTCCTCTCGAGATGTGCACCATGCCAGACGTTCTCTGCCCTCCCCGCCGGATAGCTGGTCCTCAGTCCCACCGGTGCCGGATGAACAATGTACCAAAGGTATTACAACACCCGAGCCGACTGACCTGACAGTCAGCTGCCGGTGCCACGATACGCAGCCTCGCCAACAAGTCTGATGAAAGATGCGCGATCTTTCGTAGCCTTGACAAGCTACAATATGACCGACACTGGCTATGAGCACCCTGCAAACCACCAAAGCTCATGGATCGGGATCTGGACGACAGGGAGATGGTAGCCTGGAATTCTTGAGTCTTCATCCTGTAGAGAATCTATGATAGTAGCTGAACATTCTGTGATACGATCGCGAGCACCAGTCAGGCGGCGTCTTCCGTGAAAGTGACCATGGTCATTGAAACGCTATGGTAAACGAAAACTGTTAGTGGCGAACAGCAAGACCAGAGGCTTGATACTCAGCCTTCGGGGCCGAGAAAGCTGAACGGCCCGTTGATCGTCTATTGACAATCGGCTGTAAGCGGCCAACGATCTTGAGGAGTGTCCGACAAGATCGCTCAACAGCTACAACAGTCATCTGGGCAAATTATCCTTCAGCACGACACACTTTTCACGAATCGGGGACTGGGATCTATGTCATATTGGATGGCCTTCAACATATCCCAAGTATACTATACTCTCCATAGACTATTTTCTGTACTGTTCGCGAAATTGGAGTTGTTGATTGGTCTGCCTAGGTGGACGATACTCAACAGTACGTGGGTAGTCTTGCTCCTTGGGTTTCATATCTCAACAAGATCTCAGTCCTGCACCTGTTACCTAATTGAACCACTAATCAACACCAGTGATTGTTTCTCTAAGCCGTAGCATCCGACAAGGAACTTTGCAAGGGTATTATCTACACCCAAGAACCCTTTCCCATGCTTCTTTTCTGGGAAGGCACGTAGGCCCAAGGTTGTTGCAATGCTTGCATACAGAGATAGCATGGCCCGTTCCCACACTTGGCGCTTGTGTACAAGCGTGTCTCAGGAGTCAGCACGAACAGGCCAAGAGCTTTCGTACAATAATATATTTGTAGTGAGTCTGGCCGATTGCAGAGCCCTGTATGGAAATCCAAGTTCTCAACCAATAGCCATGGAAAGCTCTTTACTAATTTCTGATGATCACACCAGTAGGCTCTCCCGGGCCAAGGTTTCAGGCTTGATTGAGTGTGTTCCCCTACATCATCCGATACCAATGCAAATAACATGCAGCATATAGTCTAATCACAATTCAAGCGGCAAGTATGAAATAACCCAGAATGGCCAAGCGGCCACAGGATCTGTGCAAACAATGACATAGATATGAGGAAGTAGCAGAGAATATCCAGGCAGCTGACCCATGGCCTCTACATAGCGGAAGATGATACATATCAGTATACAAGAGCCTGGAATGTCGTGGATAGCATACGCAGGAGAATCTGTAAATATAAATGAGGCCTTGTGCTTTGCTACTTAGCCATCTTAACCTTCCAGGAGTGCAGGGCTCTGGGACACCGGGTATTCCGCTACTACGCCTCACAAAGAATTGCAATGGTAAGTGGATTGCATGTTCATAATGAAAAATCCTCAAGCTTCTGCTATGGCAGTAACTTAACATAATATAGGACCACATGCAACCCGCATCCAGGGACATCAATGAGTTCGTAACACTCTCGACAAGGTTGAGAGCTGCTATTGGCTGACACGGGTGCAGGCCCTTTCTGGAATACCACTTGCGGCAATATTTTCCGCCCTCCTGTGCTGCGTTCCTCTTGCAACGGCTGCTCAGATGCCGAACAGAGGAACCACTCCCAGTGTCAGTCCCAGAGACTACTTTACACCATGTCCGACTCCTCATCGGTGCCCACAGTCTGTCATCGTTCCTCACCGGACTCGGCGTTCGGCTGTGGCTATTTGGCCCGGCCAGTCCAACCATGGCCCCCGAAACCGAGCCTGTAGGCCGCCTGGCGGACTCACTCCACGCGCTAATCCGGGGCACAGATGCCGAAGGAAGTAGCGAAGCGAGGGAGATGGCATTGATACAGCTCTGCCGGAAAGTATGGTCGGCTTTGCCGGCATCGAACATCTGGCAGTGCCTGTCACCCGAGGCTTCCGATACACTGAGGCAGGCATATCAGTTTCTCGCAATCTGTTCATATCCCATGGAGACCCAACCAGACCTTCCATGGCCAGAGATCGATGCTTACTGCCATTCCCGATGCCATGGGGCCTCTCATGAGGCAGCACTGGTTAGTGCATATCCTCTGCAAACAAGCACACGACTCATACTCAATGACATCGAGTGCCTCCTTCTGCGATCCCATTCGACTTGTGTCCACCATCCATCCGGCATTCTAATCATGTCTCATCTCCGATCACTCCTCACAAATCTTACTAACGTGGTCGTTTATCTTTCGAGAGCTTGGTTGGACCGCAGTTTGGAGAGTCAAGATCCCATTCTCCTGGCACCTAGGCTCTACTGGGTTGGCGGAGCCTTCCTAATGACACAGAACTATGCTGACCTGGTCCATACCGGGAAGCAGTCAGCGTGGTGGCCTTTTGTCGCCATGCTGCAAAGCCTCGCTCGTGAAATCAACCTTTCAATACAGACTCTTGACGCGTTCCCGGCATCATCTCCACCTAGGTGTCTTCCTCGGATGGACACCCCGCTGTCACAGTCACTGAATGAAGTGCATACCAATTTTATTCTGGTGTCCCTTGTGGAGTGGATTGGCCGGACACACCCTCATTAGCTAGTGTCTTATGTGTAACTCCCGGTTATATTATTGGGTTTCACTGGAGGAATGGGAGTCTCACCGCCATGCTCTGCGCTCTGGCAAACCAGACCCTATGAAGCTATTCTGCGTTGCTTGTAAGCATCTGCTCGAGAGCGATTTATGATAGCTTGGGTAAGCCAGACTAGGAAACCGGATACTTTTGAGTTATGTTCTACTAGTGTGTAAGGTATGAAATATCTTTGCAGCTTTAGGGAAGATGTAATTTTGCTTGGGCAATCTGTTAAGGCTATTTCGGTTTACTAGGCTCCGGAGACTTGACACATAAGCAGTCTATATCACTAGCACTCTTGACTGGAAGAATACGAGCCGATCCAGCCGAGCGGGATATTGTTGGGGGTTTCACTCATGCATGGGCCATTCTGAAGGAATGATAACAGCAGTGCCGGCCGAAATCTGGAAGCGTCAAAAGCCTCGCTACTTAAGATTAGCAGAGACTATGCACCGCTTGCAGGCCTTTATATCGCTAGATCGAGCCCACCATACACACACACACACACACACACACACACACACACACACACAATTCATTACGCCCGGCGGCTCAGCGGAAAGGGCAACTATCACTGATCTATCAACACAGGTTCTAATGTACATCTGCTGTATCTCTTTCGAGCCCATATATATAGTCCTTCAGTATATGTCCTCTCAGCTGTCAATATCGTAGGAATCCCTGTGGGTCAGTATTGATATTAATAGACTGGCTTGAAGGCGCTTCTTCAAGTGTTCAACATCCTATCCTCGGCAGTTGAACCGCGTCTACCATCTGTGGCACAAGTTGGTTAGTGTAGGTTAGTTAGAGGGAAGGTGTCATTGTGTTAGTCAACGTGGTTAGGCGGCGTCGAGCCGGCCCGTGGTAATTGCAAATCATATTGAGGCTCGTACTGCCTCCAAGTTCGGCGTCCACTGCTGGTCATCGGACGGCGATTTCCCGCCCAGGTAGAGGGAGAGATTGCCCCGATGAATACGGGTACATTGTAGCAGTGCCATCCGTTGCGTGGTCCACTTCCGACATCGGAAGAGGAAATGCTCCACGGTTTCTCTTGCTTGTCCGCATGCACACTGGTCTGTCTGCGCGACATTGATCCGGTAGAGTTACCCATTTAATCTTGCCATGCCGGTCCGGAGTTGAGCCAGCACGGTCGCTTCTTTCCAGGACAATCCATCATACAGCTGTAGCGTGTGCTTTCCTGGAAGTGCTGCATCCACTCCTTTGACGTGTCTCCCTACGTCCTCTGGCAAGGCTTTCGTGGTGACTGCTTGGGATTGTGCAAGATTGAAGGTTGTTGACTTCATTCTGGGGACTTGTGCTTGTGGAATCGCGTCCTCGTGGGTCGAGGCTCGGGCCTGCTACTTAGCTAGGCCCAGCAGTTTGTTGTCCTCGCTAATAGGGACCCAAAATATCCTGATGTGGTTTCCTCTCCTCCGCAGTCTGTTTATTAACTTGTACATCTAGCAAACAAACTCCTGGCCTGACTGTTGTCGAGGGTTCTGTATCGTGAGGGCCGCCGCTTTGTTGCTTGTGAGCAACCTGAGCCTGAAACCTTTCAGTCCCACCAGCCCGTTCAATGTATGAGCTATAGCCGCTAGCTCTGCGGAGAACGGATTCTGCTCTGATCTTACGCCCAGTGTCATGGACAAGGTCTTCAATTTCAGTTTTCGATATTGAGGTGGCTGCTTCTCGATTGCTACCCCAAATCCTACAAACCCGTTCCGTGCCGAGCTGCTGATCGCGACCTGTATTGATCCGCCCGGTGCAGACCGCGGGTCCGGCATTGCTTCACCATTAGTCTGCATACGTGTCTCCCATGGTGCTAATGTAAACCGGTTAACAGTCTCCAGTGTTTCCATATCAATGTTCTTCAGCGCGTCTGCCACCTGGTAAAGCGGCGAGCGGTGAAACCTTCTGAATTTCCCGATCCGAGCTGTAGTTCGGCGGAGCGGATTGGTGTCCGGGAGCGTGTGGAGGTCGGTCAATATCCTCACGGCCCGCCTCCAGAAACGGTGTTATGCCGTGGCAATATGAGCCTCTGCCTCCGCGACGCTGGTTGCAACGGTGAGAAAGGTCCCGACGATTGCTTGCGCTCCCACCCTTTGGACTCGATTGATCGGCCCCGATGTTACAGTAACATCAGCCCAGAAAACAGCATCAGCTTTGTGCTTTCGGATGTGATTCTTGGCCATTCCCGTCGTAGCGTGTTCGCATTGGAAGGTGTGGATCTAGATCCGCCACGGGTTGCCTAGCAATCCAAGGCTATGACCATTTTGATTGAGCAAACCCATATCCCCCTGCTAGGCATGTGAGATTTCCGCCGGTGTCAGCCCGCCGGTGGCGGCAACGGGTTCTCATGGGGGCGGCGAGGGAGGTCATCCAAGACCGTCACATACAATTAAGGAAGTCAAACATGCGGTCCATTTTCTTTTGCACTCCCATCTCTCCCTACACCTTACTACCTGCTCCTATTCTCAAGCTAGCACTCCTCTCCCTGACCACTAGGCCCCTGAGTGATTTACGAGTAATGTACTTGTCATCGACAATAGTATTGCAATCGTCACATCTCACCCAAGCGATTTCTTATCAAGGCAGGCAAACCATAAGGACATGTGTGGCGGCAATGGTGGTGCCTTGTAGGCTTGATGTGGCCAGTTTTGTCCGTGCTTGGATCATAGTTGCATCAGCAGCACACAGCCCTCAGATAAGTCTGTTGCAGAAGTCATATAGGGAAGCCAATGGACTGTCACTAAGGCTTAGAGAAACATACTCTCCGATAGGTAATCTGGTGGACTAATCTCGAAAAGAAGTCGGGGTGAAAGTTTGAAAATGATTTATAGAAATTTAGTTGCGCAGAGTGATTCAGATACACTAGTTAGGCTATTTCACTCTTTTGCACCGAGTTCATGACGATGAAACTATGTATTACTGTTGCAGGTGCGAACGGGTAGGGTAATTGATCGACGGGTGGGGTCTGGAGTGAGCACTAGTTGAAATGAAAGGGACGTTGCTTATGCAAATCTGATGTCCTGACCTTAAAAATTCTTAACGCAAGCCTTATGGTGTACTTTATGTTCTGTCAAAATCTTGCAGTAGGCAAAGACTGTACCGTAACTACCCCCAATCACCATGTAGACTGGACCAGGGTGTGCTAGGGGCAAGGGTCCCCCCCTTACTCTGTTATAAGCCCCAACTTTAGGCCATTAGGTGTCCAAGCTTCCCTGCTCCTCTGTTTGGTTGGGCCAAAGGTACATAGCCATCTTCTATTCCCCCTATTCACAATTTCTGATCTTTCCCTTGACCTATAAGATATTCTTTGGCTCCCTGCTTTGTCCGCTACAACCTTGAGACAGCTACAACACCCCAAGACCAGCATTAGAGTACCAAAATGCCCTTGGATCCTTTCTTATCAATTGCCCTTCAAACTGCCGCGGTGGTGACCACACTGGGCTTCACCCCGGCCCCGTCAAGCCTGAGACCTGGCGCATTGGTGATTGTCGCACTATGTACTGGCCATTGTATCTCCACCGCATTGGGATACTTCGTTCGGACACCATGGGCCAGCCTGGCAGGTGGTTATTCGGTCATGTTACTGCTTCATTATATCGACATAGGTTTGTTGACGCGGTGGGAATTTGTTGACCCCTCCGCGGCGAAATCGCCCGAGCCGCTAAGTTCAACCTGGGTGGCCCGTGTACGGTTTGGTATCTGGGCGGCCTTCAATGCGCGATGCATTGGAACGCCTGAGCAAGTGAACCATGTTCCTGAGGCGATCACCTGTGATCGAGCCGCATTTCTCCGTCGATCTGCGGGAATTATCCTGCTCAGTTACCTGGGCCTCGATGTGCTCGGCTCGATGGGCGATCCTGATGTGGGATCTCGTTTCCTCATTGCACCTCGTGTGCCGTTGTTTCGGAGGATCTCCGAAATCACTGTGGAAGAAATCGTCATTCGAGTCTTTTCGGGCATTGCAGCTGGCATAGGCTTATTAGCCAGTCAGGGTGGTTTCTATTATCTCTTCGCATTCACCAGCGTTCTTGCGAGGTGGAGTAAACCGCAGGACTGGCCGCCTTTGTACGGAACCTGGTCGGATGCGTATAGTTTGCGAAGACTCTGGAGGTAAACACCCCTCTAACTCTGTTCTTTTCTTCATTGGTATTGAACTGATACCGGAATAGTCGCGTGTGGCACCAATTAAATTCCCACAAATTCCGGGCCATCTCTCGATTTTTTGCAAGCGATATTTTTCGCTTCCAGCCCTGGACGCTCGCCGATCGATATGCCAAAGTTGTAATGGTGTTTGCAACCTCCGCTTTCATGCACTTTCTTATTGACTTATCATCGGGGCTATTGCCATCTAGCTCCGGGGCCGTGCAGTTCTTCTGCACGCAGGCCTTCGGTTTAATGTTGGAAGATCTGGCAGTCAATGCCTACTCTGTTATACTTCGTTGTGGCGGGCCGTCTCGCAATTGGACGGCGTCCCGCGGTGAACGGATATTTGGATTTCTCTGGGTCGGAAGCTTTTTGGTCTGGTCGTTTCCTGCATATCTTTATCCGATGTTGTATCGTTCCAACGCAGGTCTTAATGACTCAGTGGTCCCTGTGAGCGTTATTGGAATGTTACAACGCAATTTCTGAATGTGATATGGTGCAGCTAATCAGTCGGCAATGAGATATGA
>BTWD01000197.1:0-16718 GCA_036986335.1 Aspergillus sp. AS01 | reverse complement strand
TCTGATCGCTCTTTTATTAAAGAAGGCCTGATAAAAAGAATAACATCTTATACCTGAAGCACTGCACCAGGGGAAGGCTTACAGGAATCCTCCAGTAACTCTATTACAAGACTCTTTCTAATGACTGAAACTGCAAGCAGTAAATACCTAACTAATACCAGAACTAACAAGATCTCTGAATTGCACAGATCCTCCAGGAATAAGAATATTACTATACTTAAGTAATAATTATATAAGAAAAGGGATCTAGTCAGAAAACTATATCTACAGAAATAACTCACAGACTTGGATAAGATAATAAAAAATATAAGATAATAATATTTTGATTTATAAAACTCTTTTACTAGCCTCTTATAACAGAGAAAGCCTCGGGAGAGATATAAGAAGAATCTTATATATATAATAAAACTACCAGCTAGACCTGTAATGGATAAAAAGTACTATAAAAAAGAAATAACTGAATACTATACTTATATAACTTATATAAAGAATTATTTTATATGAAATATATATTACTTTATCCAAGATAATCTGAAAATAATAGATGTTATCTTCTATCTCTGCTCTCTGTTATTTCTCCAGTAAAAATAATATAGTAATAAAATACTTGTTAACAGTTAATCTGCTCTAATCTAGCCGGAATACTATGAATTTCTTCTTCAGTAATTTAATAATTTTATAAATCTATAAAAGAATGCAAATCAGCATTACCAAGATATAAAACAAGGAAATTACTAATTTATATATAAATTTATATAGTATATCTACCAGTAGTATACCCAGCTGCTAGAATTATATACAGAGAATTAATAGAAAGATTATCTATATGCCTGAATGTTAGAAAAGATTTATAGAGAAATCTTAAAATATTCTAGAGAGCTAGATATATATAATGTCTTTATAATATATCTATAAATTATTAAGAACTAAATATTAAAACGGCGTGAAGTACTTATAGTTAAATAAAAGAATATTAAAACATTATCCTGAGAAAGTTATAGTAATTCAGATAATATAGAATCCCGGAAGCATAAATAAAAACCTAGAATAAACTTAAATGCAGTAGAAAAAAGATTTTAAATAAATTATTCTACAGCTGATATTAAGTGCTACTGATATTAAAAACTAGAATATATAATAATTTACTATCTAGAAAATATAGCACAGGTAAAAAACTAAATATCCTAGCTTTATATACAGCAACAGCACTGGGACTCTAGTTATAAAGAAGTTTCAACTCTATTACTATATAGATAGTGATTAATATATCTAAAGAATCTGTACTTGTATATATTTTAATAGACTATAATATATAAGTAAATCTTATCAGCTAGCTATAGAGAAAGCAGTAATTAAATCTATTAAACCAAGTCTCTTATTATATAAAAGCTCTAGATAAATACTATATACCTTTATATAAGTAATATAATCTCACAGTCAGTGCTACCGACTGTAAGGGTAATAAGAAAATTAGCTAATAATAATTTAATACCGTGGATATATAAGATTTTAATATAATACTAAGCATATTCTGGCTGCGAAGCTAAAACTCTAATATTAAATAAGAAAAAGGAAACTGGTGCTATTATATAAAAGAGATATATTCTGAAATAATTAATAAAAAAGATATTAGTACTGTTATTAAAAAAAAGCTTATATTTATACAGTACAGATTTATTTAAATTCAGATACTATTTATATATAAGCAGTAATATATAATAACAGAATAAATACTGCTAGAAACACTGTGCCTGAGCTTTCTAATAAATATAATAATTTTATAAATATCTTTTCTAAAGAATAGACAAGTATCTTAGTATTATATTCCAGCCACAACTATATAATTAAATTAGAAGTAAGAAAATAATCCTTATATTAACTAATTTATAATTTATCAGAGACTAAGCTCTAGATTTTACATGAATATATTATAATTATATTACAGTGAGAATAGATTTACCTCTCCTGAAGTCCAGCAGGTATACCTATTCTATTTATCTCTAAAAAAGATAATATATTATTCCTCTGCGTAGACTACTGGGGATTAAATATAATTATTATTAAAAATTACTACCCCTTATTATTAATTAATAAAATAATAAATCATCTCAGTAGAGCAAAGATCTTTATTAAACTTGATTTACGCGATATCTACTACCATATTTAAATAAAAAAAATAATAAATAGAAAACTGCTTTTCGCACTCATTATAGCCATTATAAATATATTATTATATTATTTAATCTAGTTAATATACCTGCTATATTCCAGAGCTATATAAACTATCTACTTAATAATCTACTTGATATCTACTATATCATATATCTTAATAATATTCTTATATACTTATAAAGTCATGAAGAATATATCAGGTATATATAAATAATATTAGATTATTTAAAAAAATATCAGCTGGTAGCAAAGATCTCTAAATATAAATTTTATATATAAAAAGTACACTACTTGGGATTTGAAATCAGGCTAAAAAAAGTCTTAATGAAGAAGGAGCAAGTTAATATAATTTAATTATAGTCAAAGCCTAAGACTGTATATGAAATCCTGGTCTTTATAAAATTTATAAACTTTTATTAGTAATTTATTAAGAATTATTTTTATATTATTCTCCTCCTCACGGAACTCATGTGTTAAAGAAAGGAGAAGAAGAAGCTAGGACTCCTTATAATAATAAAATAAAATCACTAGTAATATATATTTCTGGATCAATTCTTGAGCCTTCCAGCTAATGTATAGAAAATATTTAAAAAATTAAAAGAGGCTTTTTAAAATATATTACTTCTACAGTATTTTAATCCAGAACTGTAAATCAAGCTTGAGACAGACTTATTAAATTTTGTAATCAGCATGATTATATTATAATTATAAATAAAAAGAATCTGGTATTCTATTATATTCTTTTTAAAGAAGATGACGGATGTGGAGTACAGATATTTTATAAATAATTAAAAATTACTTACTATTATAGAAGTATTTAAGTAATAATACTATTATTTAGAAGGGAGTAAATTCCTGATTATAGTAAAGTCTAATTATACTAATCTTAGAATCTTTTTAAGTCCTGTACTTAAAAAGCTAAACTTTTAGTAGATTAGATAAGCAGAGCTGCTTGCAGTATTTGATTTTATAATTAAGTATTAGTCCAGAAAAAAGAATCCTGTAAATATATTTAGCTGGTATTTAGATCTTATCTTCTTACAGGAAAAGATAGAATAAAATTTACTGTTATCTATTTTACAGATAAAGTTATTAAGGAGTTTGATAAATCCAGAAAAATAAATAGATCTTCTAGAAAAATACTGGTAGAAAGTAACTCGAGTAGCTATACAAAGAATTAAGTAAATACTAAAATATATATTTACAGAAGAGAGTGTCTGCAGGTATTAAAATATATCTATAAATAAGAAAAATACTAATAGTAATACAGGAATTCTAGATTTTCTAATATTATAAATCTATACATGCATAATAATTGGATCTGAGACAGTATATTCTAACTTAGAAGATTTAATAATAGATTTACTCAGTAAAGCACAGGAAAAGAACCTATAAATATAAGAGTAAAGAGTTAAAATCCTTACAGATAAAAAGCTGAATAACCTAATCTAAGAAATAGATAAAATAAATCTACTTAGAAAGAATAAATATATAATAATCCCGGCTAATTTAACAGTAAAATAAGAAATATTATAAATAAACCATAATATACTAGAAGACAGCTACTGCTAAGGATAGTATATTTTAAAGAATATCTAGTACAAGTATTGGTAGCATAATATGCACACTAAAATAGAAAAATATATAAAAATATATAATCTCTGTTAAAGAATTCAAATCTACTACTATATATTATATAACAAACTGGAGCCATTACCGCGACCTAGTAAGCCTGGAAAGATAATAACTATAGACTTTATTACAGGTTTATTCTTAAGTAAATAGCAGGAAAAAATCTATAATACAATTCTAGTAGTAGTAAATATATATATTAAATTTATATTTTATTTATTATACTGGAAGAATATTATAGCTCTATAATTTATAGAGTTAATATATAAGCATATTATATCTATTCTCAGAAATATGAAGAAGCTAGTAACTAATAGAAGAATTATTTTTATAAGCAGATATTAGATAATCCTGTATTATTATATAGATACTTACAGAAAATTATTAATAATATATTATTTCCAAACAGACAGATAAACAGAGCGCCAGAATCAGATCTTTAAATATTATTTATAAGCCTACTTAAACTTTCTCCAGGACAACTAGGCTTAATGGCTACTGATAATCTAGATAACTTATAATAATATAATCCACAGTATTACAAAAACCACATCTTATAAAATACTAATAGATTTTATACTTTAACTATAAATTAATATAGACCAGATATTCCTACTTAGTGAGACACCTGCAGTAAAGAAGTAAATAGATTCTCTTACTAAAATTAGAAAGATACTCAAGATCTTACTAGATAAAATAAAAGAAGTAATAGTAATATAATATAATTATAAATACAGAGAAAAAATCCTTAAAATAAGACAGGAGGTCATGGTGTAAGCCAAGAATATTATAATTATTTATTTAAATATAAAGCTTGACTATTAATAAATTAGACTATTTCTAATAATTAATGCCTGGGGATTGCAGTCATATAAACTATAGTTATTATTAAAATATAAAGATCTATATCTAGTCTTTTATATTTTACTTTTAAAATCCTACTACTCCTGAACAGGCGAGCTTTACTGGCCACCTCTAATATTAATTAATAAATACCAGAAATAGCTAATAAACAAGATCCTTACATACAGAACCAAGAAAGCTAAAAAAGAATTTCTAGTATAATAACAAGATTACAGTCCTGAGAAGAATATCTAGAAATTCTTTATAAATATTAAAGATATATAAGTCTACCAGAATTAGCTATTCTAACCAATATAAAAAGTAACACCTAATTATTAATAAAGATAATATAGATAACTTATTATTATATATCTTTTACTAGTAATCATGCATTACGAAGAATATATTATATATATATACAGTTAATTATTATTTAATAATTAATTAATTACAAAAGAAAAATAAAGAAAAGTATTAAAGTATATTTAATTATCTACCTAACCATACACAAACACCAAACTAAACAAAATAACTAATATTATATAAGTTAACTAACTTATATTCCTATATTATTTCTATATTATTATACATACCCGAACAAAGCACCTTAAATATAGATAAAAAAGAAAGAAACAGTAATAATAAACTATATATCTCTATTACTCTTATAGTCAGATCCCCGGGGCTGGCAGACTACGCGCCGGAAGACTGATATTACTATCTTGAGTATAATCTGGCATAAGATATTACCAGACTATACTCAGTAGTAGTAGTAAGCTTCTATAATAGCAGCTACCAAGTAGTAATACTTACCAGGAACTTATTATATAAATTAACCGGAATTCGCACCTAACATATCTAATATAAGGGAATTACTTATTAATATACAGGGGTGGCGGCTGGCTGAATATTAACTATATTTAATACAGCTGGCAGGGATTATATAATAAAGATTACTATCAGAACAGGATCCTATAAAAATAAAATACTGGCGGTACTAGAGGCACGCGGGACAGCCGTGGTATATAGAAGAAGGGGGAATAATAATAGTTATAATAGCGGCAGGCGAGGCAGGCATGGTAGAATTAATAACAGTAAAAAAATTAGCTGCAGTAGTAGCAGTGCAGGTAACAGCATGGGTGCAGGCGGCATATAAAATATAAAAAAAGTAGACTATCTTTATTTACTTTTTCTACTAATTTCTTAATAAATAGTTATACTTCTGGCCACGCACTTCTAAAAGAAGAGAAAAAAATTAGCAGTCTAATACAAAAATATATATAATATATAACTAAGCTATATACAAACTTATAATCTGTATAACACAGCTATTTTTCTATATAAAATACAGAACACGTGGTTCTGTTATATAAATTATTATATAAATTATTACCCACGCAGAACAGCAAGGAAAATGTATTAAATAACTGCTTTTATAAGATAATAAAAGAAAATATATAAGTAAGCTATTTTTATATGAGTAATATAAAAAAATATTAGAATTACTGCTACTGAGTAAATAAGCCAGTATAGTAATATACTATAAAGAAAAAAGAAAAAAGGTTTACAGAGAAAAAAAAGCAAGAGGGGACTTTTAATTTTATATAGTTTATTATTATAAATCAAACACAGTAAACCATGAAGCTATTTACAAGTAAATTCTTGCTTACTAGGATACAGGACTGTAAGGTTATATTTACTACTCTATATTAATCTGCTGCAGGTATACACACAGTATTACTCTTATATATAGGGCCCCAGAATAAGGAAGCATGTTATATGTTAGTAATAGGAAAGAATATAACCAGGATATTCTGATTAATTAGATTCTTGTGATCTTCTGATTTTTTAATCAGAAAATATATAAAACTATACAGATCTCTCTACAGCTGCAGGGATGCAGCCTCCAGGAAGAGAAAATAATATTAAAGCAGATCTACTGGTTCACTGCAACCCAGCGGGTCATGTAAGTAATACTTAGTTATAAATCATGTGTATTAGGCAAGATCAGGTAATTCACTTCTATATTACATCTCGCTGGCCCCCCCGACACTGCGGGAGGCTAGCGATCAGTTCAAAGCAGAATGATAGCTNNAATTGAACTTATCACGTCTCCTACATCGCCCCTAACATATATAAATATAAATCCATATTTTATTTATTATTATTTACTAAAATATATATTAAAAGAAGAGATTTATATTAATTTAATATATTATTATCTATTAGTAACCTTTTTATCCTGAGCCTTCTTTAGGATTTTTTTTAGAATCTCAGTCAGGATTTTATCTACAGTCTTTTTCTTAGTTAAATTCTTCTTTTTAAACATAAGTAGAATATACTTAAATTTCTTTTTTTTTCTTAAAATTAAATTATACTTTCTTTAATTCTGCTATAATTATATTTAATAAGATCTACAAATTATTAATATCTTCTTTTATCTTTTTATTAATATTTTCAAGATAAAGAAGTCTTCCGTCCTGAAGAATCTATTTATTTACTTTAATATAATCTTATTCAGGATTAAGAAAAAATATAAATAAGAAAAACATATTTATTATTATATCTGGTAATATTTTTTATGTCGCCCGGTTACTTAAAAAGATCTGAAAAAAATTAAATATATAATAATTATATATTTAGATAATATATATTTATTTAATATAATTAATTTAGTTAATAGCCTGCTTAATAATTATACAGGTAAGAGTTATATTAAAAAGATAAATATTTTAGTAGAATTACTAGAGATTAAGGCCTGTGGAGTTCATGAAATATAATATAATAAAAATTATATAATAATCTTAGTAGATATTAAATTTATTAATTATTTTATTATATTCTTTATAATCTATATTTAAATAAAATATTATATTATTAAAACTAGCAGCTTTCAGTATTATATAAATATATATTTCTTTACCCAGGAAGAAGATCTAAATAAACATCTTTTTCTTATATAAAAATATTTAATCGCGTAGAATTTATATTATTAAATATATCTTTAAAAAGTTCTTGAATATTCCAGTAAACTAGTAAATAATAGTCTAAAAATAGTCTATATTTTTTACTATTTCCAGAAACTTTATAAATTTATAATAAAAAATTTTAATATTATCTTCTCCAGCTATGATCTGTTTATTTTTAAGTATTTTAAGAAATATCAGAATTAAAAGCTTTTTTTTTATTATATTAATATATTTTCTAATATCTTTAATTATAATAAGAGATTTTAATATAATAAAGTCTAGTTATAATATACCTAAGATTAATTAGTAGAGATTTTATATTATTTATTTAAATCTTAGGATACTCAGATCACAGTTATCTAGTATTAGAATTTTTTTATTCTTATTTTAATAAATAATATATATATTATTCTTCTTCTCAATAAACAGAACTTCAAAAATCTTTCTAATAACAGATAGAATATTATATCCAATAATCTGGTTTAAATTAATTAGTACTGCTGAAGCTATATTTTTCTTAATTATTAAATATTTAAATAAATATTTTATTTAAATAATACTAGTTTAGTTATTAATTACCTGTAGAAATATATATTTACAAAAAAAGTTTAATAATAATAAATATTTATTTTAAGAAATAAGCATTTCAGGACTCTGATTTAATAAAATTATTTTATTAAATAATAATAATTAGAAGTAGCCTAAGAAGTCTATATTATAAATATTAAAGAATAGTATAGCAGTTATAAGAAAATTAAAAATATCTTATAATTAATAGACTGCGAGTAATATATCTAAATTTATATTATATAAATAATAGACTTTATTAATTATAACTAAGTTAAAATACTTATTCAGCTTAAAGAGATAGTCAGATAGAATAGAATTAATAATTTTATATTTACTTAAGTATTTTTTCTTATATTATTAGGAGACTGCTAACAGGCTATATTTTATTTTTAAAGTCTAGTATATTATTAACATGATAATATAATAGTTATTAAAGTCAGATTAAAAAATTTCATAATCTTTTATTAGATATTTTTTAATAAATATAGAATTCTTTTCTTATATTCAGTTATTACTGAAATAAATTAATATTTTTAATTTATTATTTATATTATCTAACTCTGTAGCCCATTATTCAATTAAATAAAGAAAAATAATAATTAATATTAATTTAATATTAATTTTTAAGTTATCTTATATTTACTAGTACTTATAACAGGCTATTTACTAGATATCAGCTGAATTTATCTGATATAAGATTTTTCTATAGAATTAACTTATTATTAAAATAAATTTAATAATTTTAATAATTTTTTTTAGATTTACTATATCTGCCAAGATAGTACTAAGAGTTTTATTATTAAATTAAATATACTATAGCTTTTATATAGCAGGGGCCTGCCAGAATTTAAAAAATAAATTCTAGATTATATTAGATAAATAAGGTTATTTCAGATTTCTAATATTAATTATTACTAATTTCTCCTTGATATAATTTACCTGGAAGTCTTTATTATTTATTTATTTCTATTATTATTGTAGGTAAGCTATACTTTCAGAAGTAAGTTCTATGAATATCTTAGTAGTTAGTACTATAATTATAGGAATCTTATAATTTTTAAAAGACTAATAAATATTTTTTTTAAAAATAATATTATTAATATTTTTAACAAGCCAGATGTCTTTTTTTTCTATTTTTTTATTATTATTTTTATTATTTAAATAAACTTATACTGCCTCCTCCTTTCTTTATATAAAATATAGAATTATATTAATATATATAATCTTCTAGTATATTTCAGAAGATTTATACTGGTCAGATTTCAGCTTAAGCTTAATCTTTTATTTTAATATTAGTATATTATTTATCTAGAATATACTAATACTAGTCTTATTATAAGAAATACTAGAGTCTGTTATTTTCTCTAGTTTTTTTAAGATATTATTTATATTTTTATTATTTAATTAATCTATTATCTCTTTAAACTTCTTGTTAAAATACTTTTTTATAATCTTATTTTTTTTTAATAATAAGAGACTTTAATACTTTTTTTTTTAAAATACTTAAAGTGGCGGGTCTTCTCTACTAGATTATCTAAATACTTTTCAGTTATTAATATTAAAAAAAATTCTATATTAATCTTTTACAGCCAGTATCTGTAGAAGTATAATTTATTTCTAATAATCTTAAAAATAGTAGTTCTTCTTATGGGATTACTAATCTAACTAAAAAAATATATTTTAATAAGGGTTTTTTTCAGAGTTTATACAGCCTGGTCTATATCTTTAACTGAGATATTTCAGTTATAAAATACTTTATTATTAGATTTTATATTCTTATTTTTTATCCAGTATATAAAGCAGGTGAGGTAGTTATTTATCTATTAATTTAATTTATTTTTATTAAAAGATTATAAATATTTTCTCTGCTCTTTTATTTTACTGATCTATATTAATTTTTAAATTTAACTGAGTCTGATTTTATACTAGCCCTGAAATATTTCTAAATATAAATATAATTTCTAAAGTTTTTTCTAGAAAAATATAATTAAATCTGATTATAATCATAATTTTTATTTATCTGTAATATCTAGATTTAATATATATTAAAGATTCTTTCAGTCTTTTCTAAGATTAAATTTAATAAACTTATTATTATAATCTTCTTCTAAATTAATATCTAGTTAAAGATTAATTAAGAAATTCTGAAAATATCTTATAGAGCTAGAAATCCCACTTTTCTAAAAGTTTTTAATCTAATCTACTATTATAGAAATACAGAAATAATTTATTTAAGACAGGGATTACTACAGAAATAGGATATAATATAAGTAAGATAAATAAATTAATAAAAAGAAAAATAAAAGAAGATAAAGAGAAGAGAAATAAAGAAAGAAAAAAGAAAAGAAAAAAAATTAAATAAGAGAAAAATATAATAAAATAGTAGGAAGAGAATAAGAAGTAAATAAAAAAAATAAATAAAAATCTATAAAATAAGATCTAGATAAAATAGAAGTAAATAATAAATTAATAAATAAAATTTAGATAAGATCTAGATAAAATAATAATAAATAATAAATTAATAAATGAAATCTAGATAAAATCTAGATAAGTTAGAAATAAATATTATTCTGTCAGGTAAGATCTAGATAATAAAAAATTAAATAAATATATAATAGTAGCCTATATAAATATTATATATAATATAATATAATTAAACTAACTTATAATTATAGTATAATATTATATAATATACCTCTATTTTATAATATATAATTATATAAATTTTATTATAATATTTTATAGAATTTTTTTTTACCTGCTCTCTTTCTATATTATATATAATTAAACTTAATATTATAAGTTAATTATACTTATCTAATCTATTTTTAAAAAATTCTATTAAACCCTCTGCCTCTGCTTCTTAGATAATAAAAGAATATAATATTTTATATATTAAAATAAGTTTTTTAGTTAATCCTGCTGGTCTTTTTAATCTTAATATTAAGTATATTATAAAAAATCATAAAATTATTCTATATCCAGCCTCTCAAGAAAAGACTTTTATTTTTTATAAATAATAGTAAATAATCTTTTTTAATAAGACTTATTCACAGGCCTTAAAATTATTATTTTATTTTAATCGGAAAAAAACAGTAGCAGTATAGATAAATTTTTAGAAAAATATATTATTCCTGAATAAAATTTTTTATATTTATTATATTTTATACTTGCATATATTACAGCATCTAGAAATTAATAATTCTAGAACTAGTTTTATAAGCTACCATCTCTATAAAAATTATAAAAAATAAAAATCCTTAGTTTTTTTTAAATAAATAATTAAATAGATACTCACCGCAGGACTATTACAGATATATTAATACTAGTTATTTTCTTATTATTATTTATCTTAAAATATTATTCTTATTTAAACTGCTAGACTTTTATAAATTATAATAAGTAGAATTTCTATAATCAGATTTTATATTTTATTATTATCTGTTATCTTCTTTTTTAAACTACTAAGTATATTTAATTTTAATAAATAATTAATTTTATTTCTCTCACGCCTTTCTAAAAGTCTAGTATATCTAATTAAATATAAATTATAAAATATTTATTAGAGTTATCTAATTAAATATATATCTAGTTATTATCAAGATTTTTGGAGACAGGGTGAATATCAATTACTATTAATTATTAAATTAATTTAAATTAAAAAATATTTTTTACTTTAACTGGATATTTTTTGATAGAAGATTTAGATTACTATAAAATATTACTAGAATTCTGACTAGTATCAGGGATTTATACTAGTAAAAATCTAGCTGAGATAATTATAAAGATTTTATAGAAATATTAATTAATCTATCAGCTGTTGGGTATGACTACTGATAATATTAATAATAATAATATTATATTTAATACTATTATATCTAATCTTTAAAGTCAATTTAATAACTATTTCTGATTTTATAAGATTCTAGTAGATCCTGATCTTATAATTATAATTTAAAATTAATATTATATTCTATATCTTACTCATATTATTCAGTTTTTTGTTAATATTTTTTTTCAGAAACTCTGAATTAAGGCTATAAATAAAACTATTAACTATATATAAAAAAATAATAATAAATAACTTAAAGTCTCTTCCAGTATCTTCCAGATAATTAAAAAAATATATACTAGAGTTTTCTGAAAAATCTAAATAAAAGATTTCTAGATACTTTCTATAAAAATGTTATATAAAAACTTTTTATATTATATTATAGAAGGCTTTTACAGAAAGCATCTAAAAGATTAATTAAATTAAACTATTTCATAGTAATTAAATATTTAATTATAGATCTGAAAAATTATATAGTTTATAAATACTAGTTTCTAATATTAGAAAAAATTCCAGTTTATTTAATTATTAAAATTCCAGTTAATATACTATTTTCTTCTTAACTGTAAAATTTAATAGAACTTAATTTATTTAATAATTCACCATATTTTTAAATTATACTAGTATATTAAGAGCTTTATCTAGTACTAGAAATAGAATAATATTAATTATCTTCTTTTTATTTTAGTAAAATAAAAATATTTAAAATATTTTCTTAAACTTCTATATCTATTCTTTCTTTTTATTTTATATTTATCAGAGAACAGGGGCCCTACAATTTATAAGATTTATAATATTTATAATAATCTGTTTAATTATCTTAATTAATTTATTAATTAATTAATATAAAAATAAATATTCTGGAAGCAGGAGATTCTTCAGAGCTTGAAAGAGATATATAAAAAATTTTAAAAGTATTATAATTATATTTATAGACTTGAAGACTATATCTATATAATTATAATTATTCTTGATTCTATGTTAAAGCTTAAAAAATTCAAGAAAAATATCTGGCTAAATAATAATATTGATTAGTATTAATAATATTAAATTATTTTTAAAAAAGTATTTAATTATTATTATTAATAAAATTTTATTATTAATATATTATTTATAGTCTCCAATATACTCTTAGACTTAGATAAAATTTTTTATAATATTTTAAAGTACCAGAAGCTTTTATTTTTTAATAAAATTTTTAAGAAACTCAAGGCTTATCTTAATATTAAAGATATATTAAAAATAATATTTTAAAAGTTGAATATATTAAAATATATTAAAATTCTTTCAGGAATTACAGGGTATACTGATATTCTTATATACTAGAAATTATATTATAATTAGTTTCCTATTTTCTACTATATAGTTAAGGACTTCCTAACAGTTGCAACTAATAATATTAGTATTAAATATTTATTTAATAATTTTCAGAATATCTGCTATTACTACCAAAACTATCTATTTTTAAAGATTATTAAGATATTTATATTCTAGATATATACTAATTATTTTATTATAAATAAAAAATATCAGAATATTCTTGATAATTTTAATCCTGATATTATATTTATAATTAATAATAAAAAGAATAAAGAGCTAACAGTAATATTATATATTAATAATTATAAGAATATAAATAACCTTGATAATAATCCAGAAAATAAATTATTAAAGAATTTATTTTTATCTCAGACTACTAATATTATATATATTTAAATATAGATAGATACTTGAACTGCAAGATCTCTCTATTATTATAATTATAGATCTGGATAATATAAAGAATAGAACAGATAATAATTATTTTAAGATTATTAGTATTCTAGTCTAAGTATATAACTACTGCTTATTATCTGAGGTCTTCTATAAAAGTCTAATATAGAATTTATTTAATTATCTATGTTAATATTCACTAGCCAATAATATAAACTGATTATTAATAAATAATATAAAATTACTTAGAACACCGTATTTTAAAATATATTACTATTAGTAAAATACTACTGTAAAGAATCTGTAAAAATTATTAATTAACCTGTGATTATTAATCTAGCTGCTATATCTGATCTTCCTAACCTGAGATTAAGGACAGTTAATAACCATCTCTTAACCCTAACCTGACCTTAACTGTACGGTTAAGGTGAACTTTATACCCTAACCTGACCGCCGGTTAACGGTCAGGTTACAGTTAAGGTATAACGGTCAGGTATAGCCACTCTAAGTATTATATTAAATACTGGACTTATTATATATTAGTAACTTTTTTACTAATTTCTTTAGATATATAATTAATATAATCTATTTTAATTTTTAATAAATCATTTAAAGTACTGATAGTATCACTGCAATTTTAATATAAATAAATACTTCTAATTTTATTAATTAATATCTTGATATCTTTTTAGAGCTTTTATTTAAATTAATCTATTTATTAATAGCAGTATAACTTATTTTTACTTAATAATAAGCCAGATAATATCAGTTCTATAGAAAGAAAAGAAAGGTATATATTTTAAATAATTATTATTATTTTTATGTAAAAATAGTTTATTAATCTAATTATGATTTTATTAATCTTAATATTATTATATTTTATATTTATTATTTATCTGCTACTCAATGGCAGCTATTAAATCTAGATATTATAAATATTATAAATTTATATTATAATATTTTTTTTAATATTTTAAGATTTACTTATCTTTCTCTAGTCAGCTTTCTTAGAAATAATATTATAAGACTAGTTTTTTATTTTTTTATTTAATATTTTATTTTTTTTAGTAATTTTATTATTAGCTTAGTATTAATATAACTCAGGTAAAGCTATTTAAAAATATATTAAATTATTGAAAAATTTCTTAATATATATTTTTGTTAGTTATTGACAGAATTCTTATCTATAATTATATAAAAATTTCTATATTTTTTAATTGCAAGATTTTATCTATTATATATAAAATTTTTTATCTGGTTAGTTTTTTTTTATACTCAGTTTTATTTTTTTTAATTATTATATTATTATTAATATATATCTCTTATATAAGCCTTTCCTTGAGAAATATCCTGTAGTCTTATATAAATCTAATATCTTATTTTTATAATTTATTTTATTATCTTTTTTTTTAAATTTATAAGATTTTTTCTTGATTTCTGTATATTCTGTCTCTTTCTGTAATATCACAGGTGTGTTTTATATAAAGAAATATATATATATATATCTTTTTTTTCTGAATATTAATTTATATAGTTTTATTTAATAATAAATTATTCTACTAGTTATTCTTATAATCTTTTTCTGTGATTTCTAAAATTGCTGTTTTTATTTCTGATATTTAAAATAAATATATATTAATTAGTTATTATAATATTTCATTATATTTATATAAGATTTTTATATATAAAACTATTTCTTTATTATCAGAGCTTGGCTTGATTATTATTTTTAATAATAATATATTTTTTTTATTAATCCTGACTATATTCCTGATCTGGATCCAGATAAGAATATTTCTGATAAAGATTTTTTTAAATTTATATTTATTAATAACTGTTCTTGCTATCTGTCTTATATTTATTTAGAGTATATTTTATATATACTTTTATATTATATTTCTTTTATACTACTAGTAGTTATAATTTTTATTATTATATTTATTTAATTAGCTTGACTAAGAATAATTGGGTCTGCCAGTAAGATAATATAATTTTAATAATAATAATTTTAATATACTTTATTATGGTGGTATATTATTTTAATAATAAATAATTAATACATTTTTATTCTATAATCTGAAATATATGGAATTTTTCTCTTTTAATTAATATATAATTTATATAGATATATACTCTGATATTTCATAAGTCTTTTTAAATAATATTAATTTTATTAATATTAATTATTATTGTATTCTGCCTTCTACAGTTAAAGAAAATATATATTATATATAATAGTATTATTAGGATTTTATAGTAATTATATATTATTTAATAAGTTCTGTTTTATTATTATTTTTATTTATACTTTTTATTAGAATAAGATCACTGATAATCTTTTTTATAATTATTATAATATTTTTATATAAATATAGTATAATTAATCTTAATTTAATTATTTATATATTTTATCTTTAACTACAGGCTGTATTTAATAATATTACTAGATTAAATAAAATCTTTGATTCTTTTATTATTAATATATATTATTAAATATCAGAAATACAGAATATTTTATTTTTATATTTTTTTAACTAAAGAAGGGTTACAATCTTAATATTATTAATTTAATTAATAAAGTTATTCTTTTTAAATTCCTGGATAAGAATAATAATAATATTAAATATAAATTTTTTAATATTATAATATATAACTTAATTTATTTATTTTAAAATAATTATAATCCCTTTATTTTACTTTATTTTATATATAAAGATCAGAAATACTAAGTCTATTTGTATTAAAGACTTTTTATATAATTATATTAAGAAGACTATCTTTATTTTTAATAATTATTTTATATATTATTATTGCCCCGGCTGTACTGTTAAAATTCAATATTTAATCTAGAAAAGTAAATTCCTGATTATTAGAAATAAGTTTATTATATTATATAATTATTATCTAGCTTAGAAATATAAAATTTATATTAATATTAAAATCTACAGTTCTATTAAGGCTATTAAATATATATATAAATATATATA
>BTWD01000196.1:0-17089 GCA_036986335.1 Aspergillus sp. AS01 | reverse complement strand
CATCTGCAGGGCCCAGCCAAGTGCCTAAAACATCCATCGGGTCAAACGAGAAATGAGCACTGGGCTTTGAGCAATTTGAGAAGGCTTTATCGTTTGGCTTTCCCTCGCAGTAGCTCCAGGGGCCAATTGCATAGTATATTGGGAGGAGAGATTGCACATGACTGGGCTGGTTCTCAACATGCCCGCTTATGTGGTCCACCGCATCGCCAACAGATTCCGAAACGCTGTCTGATTGATATCCTATTTCTAGAGATGACGAAGAATTCTGTCCACTATGAATGGCGAGCGATCGAAGCTGATTTAGGTGTTCTGGGTTCTGGATTCCAATCACATTCACCTTCGGTTGTAAGTTAGCCGTGTACAGGCACATCAACCATATCCGTACCTTTAACAAGTACAAGTCTTGAACAGAAGTCGGCGATGTACACGCCGAAAGGATCACGGCGAGACAAACTAGAGCGGCGGACGATAAGACCAAGGGAATGACCCTCGGAAGGGATAACATCATGGATGGACAAGAATGCATGCAGTGACTGCACAGGACGCCACCCCCGCGAGTGAGACTTTGTTCAGCGCAGAAACAGGATAATGCGATAGGACGTGTCTGTGGACTAAAAGTAGCAGCGCGTGTAGACTGCTAAATTTGCGGAGCTATATTCCACACGGAACTTCTCTTAGAATATCCCTTTCTTTCCTTTGTTTTTGGCTTTATACTGGATTTATATGTATCCCATAGGCCCATTCCAAGGCCTCTTCGGGGCATGAAATATAAACTCAATCTGTTACTGTATGTAATGGGCAAACTTTGTCCTCATCATAATTTCAAACTAAGTTTGTTGATCCTGAGTGCACATAAAAAAAATTGATGCTGTTAATGAGGGTCAGGCCATACGTTACGAATAGTGAGGGTAGAAATGCCCAAGACGAATGTTACTTTTCTGATTGATCCTTCCATACATGAATTAAATTCAACTAATTCAGAGACTTCGATTTTCACTGAGTGACTTGGCTCATTCGTAGCCATAAATATCGGGTATCCCCTGTGGTAGATTATAGACAGTGCCTGCATTATGTAAGGTCACTGCTAACCGAACCTCAAAAAGTCGCGGACTGCCATATGCTCGAGCCGTTCCTAACGAAATCTGTATCATGGAGAATATCCGAATGTAACTTATGTCTTTTTACTAATGATTATCCAAGTGGCCCACATCCAACCATCCGATTGTATACTACCATGGCAGCAGGATGGTTCACCATTGTTGTCTTGTTATTGGGCAGTGGGCTAGCGGCCTTTTCAATGAATTTACCTCTACAGACAGAGTCAGTTTTCCAAATACAAGAAGATTAATTGAACGGTAACCCTAATATCGCACACAGGGAACTATGGCAGGAATGTTCGGAAATCCGGATCTCACCGTCCTTTGGCTCGCCCGTAGTGCTTAGGACTAGCACATCCACCCAGACAATCACAGTTCAACAGCCTGGTCACATCCAACACAGTACACGGCAAACGTCAAGCGTGCAGCCGGTGATATCGAGCACAAAGTACCCTGCATCAAAAGTGCCAGAAGACAAACAAGAGACTCCAGACCTACAGACGAGGACGACTGTTTCTCTCCATCCCACTTCCTTCAGTCGGGCAGTTTCCTCTAGCACGCGGCCTAGCGGTCCCTCCACCAGTAGGCGCGATCATGATAATGCTATATTCGGTGTCCTGTCGATAGTGCGGGAACCTGTGCCGGAACCGCCCCCAACTACGATCTTCAAGACAAAACAAGACCCCACTGCACAAGACCCCACTGCTTCACGATTCGTTTCAGTCGATCTGACGAGTAAAAGTAACCTGATTCCAGAATTCAGAACAAGCATCATGGATACAATGACCTTAATAGCAAACTTGAACGTGGATTCCCTCATCACCATCAACAAGCGGGGCGCTTGTATTCGATTTAGAGACGTCCAGTCTAGACTCCTTTAAAAACGTCACTTCCACATCCAAGAAATCAACATGGGCGGTCTCACATCATAGCATGTCGGATAGTGATCCAAGAATGGGGGTTGGCACCGATCAAGGTACCGCAGGAACGGCAACTGTACAGCTTAGCCCTCTTAAAGGGGATAGCCCTCCCCAGTCTACCAGCACATGGTGTACGTATAGGCCATTATTTCAATGTCAGACACCTTCAGATGCAACAGTGTCTGAGACGAGGAAAGCAACGCCAATCAGTTATCCACAACCTCTCCTCATTATGCCGACCTACACGAAACCGTTGAACACACCCTTATCACCGGCCAGAGTGCTGCTATATCACAGCGGCGAACAACCAATGGGAACGAACGAGGCGAAAGGTAATTACATTGGCCTTATCAATTCTGACCATTTAGATAGTCTATCTGAAGGTTCCCTGCCTCGATATACGATTATTATTCCATCTCCCGATAGGGAGAATAACAGACTCACGGACTCTGATAATCCGCAGCCTAGTACGACGTTCAATTCCAGTTCGATGGCGTCGGTAACCACGTGGAGCGATGCAGGGCTTGTGGACCATCAGACGGCGTCGACGACCTTGGATGTGTCGAACGGCCCAAGTAGGACGCCAAAATCTACGAATACCGCAACAGCAACATCCGTTCGCAGCGGTTCGGTGATTGATGGTCTTCGCCGCGCACGGACTATATCGCGCCGGAGCTTGGGCATGTCGGTCAGCGCGGCCGTTGGAGGCACTACTATATTCCTGTTGATCTTTGCCTTGCACCGGCCTATTTACCGATGGATTTGCAGACGACGTACGGGCGTGATTTGGATCGGCCACGCATCAGCCGCAAGCAGAAGCCATCATACAGAGCCGCGTTCATCTCCCATGCAATATCCGGAGATATCCCACTTTTCCGATGATTCAGAAGCAGACTATACGAAAACACACAGGGCGTAAAGCGAAGATGGCAGTACGGCCACTTATTTTGGGCATATTTCCACGTGTATAAGGCCTGCATTTCCGGAAGGACAGCTCCAAAGGTACTTTAATAATCTCTTGAAGCACCTATAAAATGGATGGTTTGACTGGCCCAGAGACAAATGTACTCCCTAGCAGATTGATTGAGAGATACAATTCTGTTCAACCCGCCAAAGTCTGCTGCTTATCATTGAATTGTGACACTTTCTTGCTGATCTGCGGGCATCGTTGAATGCAAGTCCTAATAGCCCATCGAGGAATATGCTCCGGTGGGTCCCATACCTTAACAGGCAGCTTGATGTGCCTGGCCAGAATAGAAAGATAGATTGCAGACCTGGGGCAACGGCTGAAGATATAGACAAACGGTACGGCGATGGAATCATTGCCACTGCAGCAGGCGAATCGGAGCGCACTGGTGCCGGATGGATATTAAGCAAATGGCTATGATGATACTTCCCGGCATGTCTCCCATCCCCTTCTGTACGTTGCATGTCACCAGATGGTTCGGTTCCGACACGCCCTTCAAGCTCGTATACCAACTCCCTCTTCTATGGTAGATCATTGTATCATCATCTTCAAAGCTCCGTGCTTTTTCTTGACAGCATATAATGGCGTCGCGAGGTAACCCTGGCTAGAGAATCAGGTCTAAGAAACACATCGGGCAGTTACAGTTGTGAGAAAAAACAGTGCCAAGGGTTGCTTTGTCTAAGATGACAACCTAGCTGGAGCCTGATTCATCCATCACCAGAGGTATTTTATAGAGTTTAGAGCAATCAACACTAAACACTCAGAAGGAAAGCCGCCGCAGACTCCTCTAATTCTCTATGATCCCGTGGGCACGATTATGCTGGGATGATTATGTTGGAATAATCAGGCATGCATGTGCCGCTCACTATAATAGCCCCCGCCTCGTCGCCTTTCGCATTTGCTATATTTACGAAGCCTCCACACGCCCGGTCACCTTTTGATGCTACTTGGCTGTCAACATAGCTTGCTGCACGTCTGAGCCCTTCCTGGCAGCCCTCGACTGTCAAAGGTGCTGAATCCATACAGGAGGCTAATTTGTTATTGGCAGTGAATTCCACTCCGCCAAAAAAGTTGCTCCCAACATATGGGTTGGCGCACCTTGAATTAAACTTAGCCAGAGTCACCATGCTGGAGGAAACGACTCCACATACCCATCTTTAACAAGAGCCTCGCAGGCCGATTGGAGAGAGGGCGAGGAAATATCGGGATGACCACACCGCTCGGTGAAAGAACAATAGATCGTAGTCTTGAAGCTAGACTGGATCATGCTGCCCCAACCGACGTTCTCTGTAGTAGCGGTCTGGGTTGGAGAAGAGGTTGTCTTCAGTGTGGCACCCATGTCGTTGGTAGTGGTGGATGATGTAATATGGAATGTTGTGGATGGGGTAGCAGCTTCCCCTGCCTCCTTATCAGGGGTCTCTGTCGAGTGAGCATTTGCCTCTGCTACAGTAGCCAGCGTGTCCAAAGGAGTCGAAGCCTTAGAATCCCGGGCCGTTCGAGAAGACGCGGATGTAGTATGTCCACTGAGCGATGAACTAGAGACAACCAAGTTCAGTGGCTTCGTAGTTGATGCTAACCTTCCGAGTGCGCTGGACACCGTAGATATAGCCGCTGGTTTGATTGCCCGAGAATCTGTCCCTTCAATGGTGGCTCTGAGTAGAGTCTTACTAGACGGTGAATAGAGCGACCCCTATGCAAGTGTTAGCACATGAGTCCAGTATATATCCGCCACATCTGCCTACCAGGCCCACGCAGCAACTTGCTGACATGACACTGTTGGCCAGGTCAGCAGCTGGTGGGGATGAAACAATCTCATGCTCCTGATATACATAGCCGATTAGCTCTGGACTGATATGGGACAATGATTGGGTTTGCCAACAGTTGCTACCGCGGGTGGCCGATCCCGGGAATGTGACAAACGATAGGCGCTCACGTTCGATACTTCTGGAGTTGGTATTCCAATTCCTGGACACACGATGTCCGTCAAAGTTAGAGTGGTAGTAGTAGTAGCCGCTGACAACGCTCGTTCCGTTGCAGTTTCTACGCGGCAGATTAGCTGGCAGTGACCATCAGTGCCTCTTGCACAACATACTTGGGTCTTGGAGATATCCGTCCTTCACAAGTCCTTTGGCATCACGACTCTGATATTATTGGTCAGTTCCAACATTAAAGTTCCCGCTAGTAGGGAAAGGGGCATCGTCACTGTACCGAGACATTAAAGTGTAAGGGCTGGAAGGCAATAGCGAGGCAAACACAAGAGAGAAGCAGAATCATTGTGACAGGAGAAGATCGGCGATTGCATATACGATAGTACCTCATAGAGTATCTGCGGCACCGCATTTGTACGTCGGGGTTGAGGCGAATCTGTTGTAATGCGAATAGGAAGCTTGATTCTTCTTATTTCAAAAGAGATGCAAAGAAGATATATATACAGCACGAAGTCCAAATTGATTGGAAGTCAACTCGTATAGATGAACAGGAATCATTTCCGTTTTGCGGTATCGTTCCTGAGCGGCAACAGCTTTATATCACAGCAGTTTCTAATAAAAACGGAATGGCTTTGAACCGATACTTTCCCTATTTATCGTATCGTATGGAGCAAAATATTGACCAACATCACGTATGCACAGAGTAAGCGGAACCTTTCAGATCGGCATGGAATGCAAGCCGTCAATTTTCCCGACACAAGTTGTGGGCAGAATACTGGTCAATCATAGACAAATGTTCAATTAACAAAGAGAATGTCCTCCGCAACAAGCGGCCCATGTATATTCGCACACCTCGAAATTGTTGCGGGGCAAAATCGATGTACTCTAGGCGGTTTACTTGGGTAAAATCCCCACCTGAGGTTCAACAACCGGTCGAGATGGTTAGTAACCGGTCGATATAGTTTATGGCGTATAAGGGCAATTCACCCAGGTCAAACTCTTAGTCCCTGCCCCTAGAATCCCATTAGATACGATCTGGTGAGATTAACTCTCTCTTGTATGTTTAACCCGCGTTCTCCGCGAATTTGTAGCATTTACCTGCTTGAACTGACCTCGCTGGTAACCACTTGGACTAGGTTGTAATGGACCATCCCAATTGCGCAGCAAACAATCTTGTCGGCGTCAACACCATGGAGTCTGTCCTAACCAATCGGCTGGGTCTGGGTATCGCCCGACCGGGCATTTTGTACCTGCGGGGTTGGGATCCGTTGTGAGTTGGCCAGTGTTCTGCCTGGTCAAACCGCTATCAGAACTGACCGGTGCTCATCATATTGGGACTATCTCCTAGAAAAATCAGATATTATGGTTGAGAATACCCTGTCGGGGCAAGTGGTTTGTGGTATGGGATTTAGGGGTTAGGACGAAGCACGCAACGACAACAGGTTTGTGTGGTCAATCAATATTGCCCAGCTTGAGCAAGGCCTCTAGTACTATGTGCAAGAGAATGCTCCGAACGGTAATTGCAGCATGGGAGTTTGGTGTCTCGTTGAAGGCAGTAGAAGAAAAAGGTGAGAATAGTGTCCAGCATCTGATAGGGCATAAGGTTCCCACAGTATGACCAGTGCTTGCTTCAATGGACTGGAGATCCCATGTGTGGTTCTGAGGGGTATGGTAGTCCACCATCGACAGCTGGGTCATGTATTAACCACCAGTGTTGTATCTCTGCCCCCATGCTAGTCGTAGCATATGAATGAGCGATACTCGGTCTTGTAGGCTGACGATGGGGTTCATTTTTATCCACTTTGAGCTGGTCCAGGCTGACCACATTTGCCCGGGTGGTGAGGATGAGGGTCGTTTATTATTGAAGGTACCTTGTGTCAGAGCCCCTAACATAACATTTCACTGTGCCGCTCAGACTACTCACCCTTGACTCAGTCCTACCCAGTGATCAAATCAGATTAGTCACTAAGCGCTCAGTCTGTGGCACAGACTCTGTGCAGCAGAGCAGTCACGTGCCATGATCTTCCGTGACGCAGGGCAGGGCTTCGTCCCGTAAATTCCCGGAGGAGTGCGTGCCCTTATCCTTCAATCTGTGATATTGCTACGCGGATGGCACTTTATACCGCGATCCATGCATGTCCCTGGTTCCCCAGAAGAAGCAGATACTTATAGTCGCTGCACGAGCATTCCCGGCGAACATACTCCACCGAGCAGGAACTGAAACACCAATCAACACCCAAGCCCCAGCAACAAAACAATGAGCCTGGAATTCCGGTGTGAATGGGTCGTGCATAGCAGGCATGGCTCACTATACCAGAAGGCGGCGAATGTTTCAGTATTCACATCTCTTACAGACAACAGGCATTGGATGAGTACCTAGATAGCTGATGAGGGCCGAGGAAGAACAGGAGCAACCGGATAAAGGAATAGAACGCAAATCCGCCGGGTCTCATGGAGACATGCCTCTAATTCGCATCGCCAGCCATCCAGGACAATTTCAGTCGCCCCCGTACTCATAATCTTTTCCAAAAGCTGATAGCAGGGCGAGCAGGCACCAGTAACACCAGGTTACATCGAGATGATTTTTTGGGCTTTTGAACGAGAGGGGAAACAATCAGTCCGTTTTGAATCCTGCCGATTCTTCACCAGTAGAAAGAGTCGCACGGAAGGTTTCATGAAAGAAATACTCGTGCATGAAGAGCAGAGGCTCGTAGCTAAAGGCCGACTCAACAAGAACAGGAGGCTTTTATTCTTGGTCTCTAAAGTCACGGATTGAGCAGAAGCCGAGCATATGTCTCCCAATAAGCGTCATCGTTCTATATTGCTTGGGAGAATTAAAGAGCGTAATAAAAATTGGTTTAGGCACATGTGACTCTACCTATGAGGGTTGAATCTCTATGAACTGCGGTGCTTCGAGAAAGCGTCTCCAAGCAGCTGGCACTACAAGCAGGCAACGGTACTGCCCGACCTGATTGGCCATTCTAGGTCCAAGGTAATCGTGGTATGGGTGTCCTGCAGTAAAACATGATTGCTAAGGGCACTAGCAAGGAGCCCTTCAATCCGGACTCCAAGATCGCTGAGCCGCGCGCCGCGAGGCCGCGGAACGGAACACCAGACATGTAGACCACCAAAGGCCTCGATGAGGCTCCAAATCCGTCGAAAATCAATGGTGTACCGTAAGACATATATAAGAATTAGGTAGCGGTCTGGGCTAGGCGAGGGGTCAGTATGAATTCACCACCAACACCGCTGTATGTTAAGAATGGGTCTTCTGGAGCTCAATACAGCATCTGTAGTAATAGATAGACTCCAACGCAGAACTAAGGGGAAACAAACATTCAAAAAATGCAGACGAGAATCCCAATATATAATACAGTGAGCAGGTCGGCCGCTGTTTGGGAAGTCTCTGCATATCATGATCTACCTCTTAATTTCTTAGCACGACGCAGCGGAGGATTCGCGACGGTGGCGGTGGCAGTAGCATTGCAAGGTTTCAGCTGGAGTGGATCGATGAACTGACAGAGTAGGCGAAATCTCGCTGCTTTTCTGGCTTCTTGGTCTCAGTATATTCTCCAGGCTCTCACGGAATAGACTATCGTCAGAAGGCAACCGGCACCTTTCGAGAACATGATGAAGTTTTATATTGACGTCGTATGCATGCAACTTCACCGCATGGGCCAAGAACGCAGTTATTTTAGCGAACCTGGGAGCATCACGGCAAGCTACTCAATTGCAGCTGATGTCCTCGTGCACAAGGGCGAGATGAGAATCAATGAGATGGCGACCAAGAGAGTCCATTCTCTGTGGCGGAAACTGATGTGTTGCCCGTTGAGGGGAAAATCGAAAGGTCACGACGAATTGACTTCAAACGCTGTTCTCTGAATGTGTCAACAAGATATCGTGTCGCGAAAAAGTTTATCTTGCGTGGGCGAGAAGGTTCGCATTAGGGGAAGTTGTAGCCTCATCTCCAGCAAAAGGAAGACCTCTGAATTGACTCCACCACGGTTCATACGGACTTCGAACATAGAATAAATTCCCTAATTCAATCCCTAGTGGGGCAGACGAATGGTACTTCTTTCCCTGTGCCTTTTCGGAGAATTCATCCCACTTATAGGGGTGTTGCGGCTCTCTGGTTCTGGTGCTACTGCTTCCAGATCCGGCTCCGGTTCCGGCTCTGATCCAGGCCCCTAGTCTTGTGTTGCGGATATCTCTCAATCAGTCACGCTCCATTTAAGTTGAAGCTTACCTAATTCTCTTTTGGCACGTTCCGGTCTACTCACCATCTATACCAGAGTGGTTGTTAATTCCGTCACCTTTCCGGTAGGGCGCAGTATAACTTCCCTTGTAACCAAACTCACAAAAAGCGATGAAAGTCTCCTTCTCAACGTCATCTATTGCATCAACAGTATAATGCCATTGTGTGATCAAGAGCTTTATTCTTAGATTGCTAAAGTCAGTGCAAAGTTTCACGAAGTCAAATCTATCTATATGAGTGAATTAAACTAGGGTCTAAGTCTGATTCCATGGATGGTGTGGGTGTGGTTCTTGAAATTGGACACGCTAGATGGCACGAAGTCAATATTCTTCAGCCTACATAGTCCGCATTTGCGAAATCCCGAGTCAAATGCTGCAAGCTCTTGCTCATGAATCCTTTCCACGTGGTCCCAGAGCTTGTTTGTTTTGCTCTTTCGCTTCGCGCGGTCAGCAGGTGAGAGGCGCGTGTCCGAAAGGCAAAATGGACATTGCAGTGGGTCGAAATTTTCGACGACACAGGCAGATGAAGGGTTCGCTGCCTGCGGTTTTGGTATGGTCACTGACTGCTTACCCCGCCGAGGGCTCTCCTTCCGGTCTTGCCATCGGACCAGAAGGCGGATGTACCTCAATCGTCGAAGATGAGCTTCTTCGTCTGTTTTGCTAGGAGTTGAATAGCAGAGCAGATCAACGAGCTCCTTGCGCTCGAGGATTTGGTAGGTCCGGGGCACATGAGGCTGTAGTTTAGCCTCATGAGAGGTCCGATCGAGCTCGTATTGTTGGTTGAAAATAGCCGTGTCTGTCTTCCTAAAGTGCCTTCGGCGATTCCTCTCCTTGGTCTCTTCTCGGAGCCTCGTAAGTGTACTGTTGAGCTCGGCATCTGCACGTTTCTTCCGCTCACCGATCTCGGTGCCTGCGGCATCCTTCACACGTTTGTAGCCCTGGCTGCGAATTTCCGCAGTCAATGCGCGACAGACTCTTCGAAGACGACGGACCTCTGGGTCTGTAGTGATTTTCTTAGCCTGGGTAGCCGTCAATCCAATAGGTGCGGTTTTATCTGCCAGCAAGGTCGCTGATCTCAGCTCACGTTGAACAACCTCGTTCGATGGGCGTTTGTGAAACGCTGCCGCTGTATCAAAATCGACTATCTCATTGAGGTAGTATTTCACGGCATTAGATTCGTGATCCGCGACTTGATCACGGATCGAGGATGGAGCGTTGTCTAAGTCGATGTTCATGTAAGCCATAAAGAATGAGCAGTACCAAAGGTGGTCTTACTATTAATGGCATTGATTGCACCGCGCCGGAACACCTTCTGTGTAAGGTTACGTTCCTGGCCACTTCGCACTCCAATCCGTTTGACATATCGGCTCCAGGTCTTGGACTTCAGAGGGCGCGAATCAGATGTCCTGTAGCCCTGGGGGGTATGTTCAGGCTCACGGAAGACTGATACATCCAGCTTTTCTCTCTTTATCTTCAGCTGGATGCCCTTTCGATGATCAGGAATTGGTACTGTGTATATATGGGACACATCTTGAATAGTAGCCTCGAAGATATCATCATGTATTGCCAGCGCCAGAAGCTGTGATAACACATCGAATATCAAATTATCCTCGTGCTCGATAACATATCTCTTCCTAGTGATTGGGTAAGTACGTGGCACCACCTCACATCACGTGGCTCAATGACTTACAGCCGAAACTTCCTTCCTTCCCCTTTAGTATGCAGGATGGACACAATGGCGGCTAAGATATGGCGCCGTCCAGGCACTGGGTTACGAATAATATAGAACTCCACGTGCCGCCAAAGAATAGTGCCCGTCTCCTCATTCCCGTTAAGGTACCCGTCATCTGTGACACTGGAACAGTCCGACTGGTGATCGCTGTCGCTCGCCGTATCCACTTCCGAGTCAGAATACGAGCTGGTCTCGGATATCGAGCCTTCTTCCGCATGATCGTCATTTTGCATGTTGATTTTGGTGCATGGATCACACAGGGCCTCCTCGATGGAAGGCGAAGGCGTTCTAACCTTAGCTGACGTGTCTACAGGAGGTACCAAAGTGCCGTCCGCCTGAAATTGAACGTGGTGTCTCGTGTCAAAAAAAGATACGGCTCGACTGGCAGAGATGCAGGACAGATTGAGCCCCGAGAGGGCGTAGAGACGCTGCTTTTCGTCCGCGAACACCGAATCACAATCCACAAGATGGGACACAAGATACTGCAAAAGATCCTCCGACTGGCCCGTCGGCTTTGGCAGTGGGTGCTTACGCAAAGCCATTCTCGAACTGACAACATTCATATACTATGGCTTACCATTAGATAGATCTCATGAATGGGTACTTGGAGACCATCACTTACGTTGAGGCAATCTCTCCTCATATCTGCATCCATCTCCCGGCGGTTTTTCAAAGAGTATAGCCTCTTCAAAGTTCTCCAGTAGTTGGCAAGCGCGCTGTGGGCTCTGATAGACCCTTTGAAGTTCTTTTCGATCCAGTCGAACCAGGACTTGACGTCTGCTGAAGTCATATTTTGAAGGAGATCGTCCGGGTCCAGGCATGCCTCGGTGCAGAATCTATCGACAACAGGAGTAAGTATTACCGTGATAAAACTAGAGATTTAGCTAACCGAACGATACCTCACCCATTTCCCTCTCACTGATGCCGCAGAAACATTGGTATTTGGCGAGTATTTCGGTAGCGTTGGCCCGCTTTCCAGGTGCTGCTTTCGCCGCTGCGCATAGTACAGGTAGGACTTGCGGCCAGGGTTGTCACCTCCCGGAGCATGTTTCCTCCGAGGGAGGCCCGAATATGTCATTGCGTATGAGAACCGCCTGATGGGCAACAGGAAAAGGTAAAGAGAAAAATGGATGATGTCGCTGGAAGGAGGGAGACGGCTATGGCTATTTATGCGCGTTTGGGGCGGTCACTCCTTGCCAAAGGAGGCCTGCTCGCCACCCTCGGTCCCGCGAACATCCCCGAGCGACGGAGTCTCAGCGAGCCTTCGCTGAGCTATCTCAGCAGTACAGCCGCCGAGGGCTGCTGAGGGCTGCTGAGGCCCGTGGTGGATCCTGGCTTGGCCGTATCGCCGTTACGTCGCTGCCCGTGTAAGTTTGGCCCTTTAAAACAGCGCCCATGGGTTTCCGTTTCAGGTTTAGCTTCCGGGGCCAGGGTGTCCGAAAATGGCGATCAGGATGGCCGTATTTGGCGACCCCGGCACCTAAAGGTACATTCTTGATGTAATTTCCAGGTATTAATTATTAGAAATAATCTAATTTATTAATAGTCAAGCTTTATATTTAAATAAATAATTATAATATTTTTAGCTTGTACCATGATTTCCTGTTTTATTTTAAAAATTTTTTCTCTGTGTTTATAATTATATTATATTATTATTATTTCTTTTATTTTATCTAGTAAGATCTTGAGTATCTTTCTAATTTCAGTAAGAGAATCTATTTATTTTTTTACTGCAGGTGTCTTGCCAGATAGGGATGTCTGGTTTATATTAATTTATAATTAGAATATAAAGTCTATTAGTGCTTTGTAAGATATGGTTTTTGTAATATTATAAATTATATTATTATAAGTTATCTGGATTATCAGCAGCTATTAAATCTAGTTATCCTGGAGAAAGTTTAAGTAAGCTTATAGATAATATTCAAGGATCTGATTCTAGTACTCTGTTTATCTATTTATTTAGGAATAGTATATTATTAATAATTTTCTATAAGTATTTATATAGTAATACAGGGTTGTCTAATATCTGTTTATAAAAATAGTTCTTCTATTAGTTACTAGCTTTTTTATATTTCCGAGAATAGGCATGGTGTGTTTATATATTAGTTCTGTAAGTTATAGAGCTGTAATATCCTTTTAATATGGTAGATAAAATATAAATTTAGTATATATATTTATTACTACTAAAATTATATTGTAGATCTTTCTCTGCTATTTACTTGGGGATAAATTTATAATGAAGTTTATGGTTATTATTTCTCTAGACTTACTAGATCGTAGTAACAGCTCTAGTTTATTATATAGTATATAGTAGTAGACTTGAATTCTTTAATAAAGATTATATATTTTTATATATTTCTTTATCTTAGTGCGTATATTATGTTACTAATACTTGTGCTGGATATTCTTTAAAGTATACTGTTCTTGGTAGTAATTGTCTTCTGGTATATTATAATTTACTTATAATATTTCTTATTTTACTGCTGAGCTAGCCGGGATTACTATATATTTATTTTTCTTGAGTAAACTTATTTTATTTATTTTCTAGGTTGGGTTGCTTAGTTCTTTATTTATAAGAATTTTAACTTTTTATTTTTATATTCATAGATCTTTTCTCTGTGTTTTATTAAGTAGATCTGTTATTAAATTTTTTAAGTTAGAATATGCTGTCTCAGATCTAATTGCTGTATATATATAGATTTATAGTATTAGAAGGTCTAGAATTCCTGTATTACTATTAATATTTTTTTTATTTATAAATATGTTTTAATATCTGCAGGCACTCTCTTCTGTAAATATATATTTTAGTATTTACTTGATTTTTTATACGGCTACTTGAGTTATTTCCTGCCAGTATTCTTTTAAAGGATCTATCTATTTTTCTAGATTTATTAAATCTTTTAATAGCTTTGTCTGTAAAGTAAGTAGTAGTAAATTTTATTTTATCTTTTTCTGTAAGAAGACGAGGTCTGGATACTGGCTAGATATATCTGCAGGATTCTTCTCTTTAGACTGGTATTTAATTATAAAATTAAATATTGTGAGTAGCTCTGTCCATCTAGTCTGTTGGGAATTTAATTTTTTAAATATAGGACTTAGAAAGATCTTAAGATTGGTATAATTAGACTTTACTATGATCAGGAATTTACTTCCTTCTAAATAGTAATATTATTGTTTAAATACTTCTATAATAATAAGTAATTCTTAATTATTTATAAAATATCTATGTTCTATATCCGTTATCTTTCTTAAGAAGAATATAATAGGATGCCAGGTTTCTTTTATTTATAATTATGATATAATTATACTGATTATAAAATTTAATAAATTTGTTTTAAGCTTGATTTGTAGTTCTAGATTAAAATACTGTAGAAGTAGTATATTTTAGAAAGCCTCTTTTAATTTTTTAAGTACTTTTTATATGTTAGCTGGAAGGCTCAAGGATTAATTTAGGAATATATATTACTAGTAATTTTATTTTATTATTATAAGGAATTCTAGCTCTCTCTTCTTCTTTCTTTGGTGTGTGAGTTCCGTGAGAGAGAGGATAATATAAAAGTAATTTTTAATAAATTACCGGTAGAAGTTTGTAAATCTTGTAAAGATCAGGATTTTATATATAGTCTTAGATTCTGGTTATAATTAAATTATATTAATTTACTTCTTCTCTATTAAGATTTTTTCTAGTTTAATTTTAAATCTCAAGTAGCATATCTTTTATGTATGAAATTTATATTTAAAGATTTTTATCACCAGCTGGTATTTTCTTAAATAATCTAGTACTGCTTACACGTGCCTGATATATTCTTTATAACTTTATAAATATATGAGAATATTATCAAAATATATAATACAGTAAATATTAAGTAGATTATTAAGTATATAGTTTATATAGTTCTGGAATATAACAGGCATATTAACTAGACTAAATAGTATAATAATATATTTATAATAGCTATAATAAGTATAAAAGACAGTTTTCCATTTATTATTCTTTTTTATTTGAATATGGTAGTAGGCGTTATATAAATTAAGCTTAATAAAGATCTTTACTTTACTGAGGTAATTTATTATTTTACTGATTAATGGTAAGAGATAGTAATCTTTAATAATAATTGTATTTAATCTCCGGTAGTCTATACAGAGATATAATATACTATCTTTTTTAAAAATAAATAGAATAGATGCACCTGCTGGACTTTGGGAGAGATAAATCTATTCTTATTACAGTATAGTTATAATATATTTATATAAAGTCTAGAGCTTAGTCTCTGATAGATTATAAATTAGCTGATATAGAAGTTATTTTTTTGTTTCTAATTTAATTGCATAGTCATGACTGGAGTATGATATTAAAATGTCTGTCTATTCTTCAGAGAAGATATTTATAAAGTTATTATATTTATTAGGAAGTTTGGGCATGGTATCTCTAGCAGTATTTGTTCTGTTATTATATATTACTACTTATATATAAGTAGTATCTGAGTCTAGATAGATCTGTACTATATAAATATAAGTTTTTTTCTTGATAGTAATACTGATATTTTTTTTACTGATTATTTTAGAATATATTTTTTTTGTATGATAGCGCCAGTTTCCTCTTTCTTATTTAATATTAAGATTTTGATTTTGCAGCCAGGGTATATTTAATATTATATTAAAATCTTATATATCCACGGTATTAAATTACTGTTGGCTGGTTTTCTTATTGCTCTTATAGTTAATAGTACTGACTGTAAGATTATATTGTCTGTATAAGAGTATATAATGTTTATCTAGGGCTTCTATATAATAGGAGGCTTGGTTTGGTAGATTTAATTACTGCTTTTTCTATAACTGGCTGATGAGATTTACCTGTATGTTATAGTTTATTAAAGTATATGCAAGTGCAGGTTCTTTAGATATATTAATTATTATCTGTATAATAATAGAATTGAAACTTCTTTATAGCTGGAATTCTAGTGTTATTACTATATATAGAGCTGGAGTATTTAGTTTTTTATCTGTATTGTATTTTTTGGGCAGTGAACTGTTATATATTTTAGCTTTTAGTATTAGTAATATTTAATATTAACTGTAGAATAATTTGTTCAGGATCTTTTTTCTACTGTATTTAAGTTTGTTCTAGGTTCTTATTTGTGCTTCCGGGATTCTGTATTATCTGAATTACTGTGATTTTCTTGGGATAATATCTTGATATTCTTCTGTTTAGCTGCAAGTATTTTGTACTGTTTTAGTATTTAGTTTTTAATAGTTTGTAGGTGTGCTATAAAGGTATTATATATATCTGGTTTTTTAGAATATTTTAAGACTTTTCTGTGAATCTTTTCTAATACCCGGGCGTGTAGATAATCTTTTTGTTAATTTTCTGTATATAGTTCTGGCAGCTGGGTGTACTATTAGTAAATATATTATATAAATTTATGTATAGATTAGTAGTTTCCTTGTTTTATATCTTGGTAATGCTGATTTATATTTTTTTATAGATTTATAGGATTATTGAGTTGCTGAAGAAGGAATTTGTAGTATTCCAGCCAGGTTAAGGTGGATTGACTGTTGGCAAGTATTTTATTACTATATTATTTTTACTGGAGAAGTAACGGGGAGTAGAGATAGAAAATAGTATCTATTATTTTCAGATTATCTTGGATAAAGTAATGTATGTTTTATATAAAATAGTTCTTCATGTGAGTTATGTAAGTACGGTATTCAGTTATTTCTTTTTTATAGTACTTTTTGTCCATCGCGGGTCTAGCTGGTGGTTTTGTTATATATGTAAGATTTTTCTTATATCTCTCCCGAGGCTTTCTCTGCTGTAAGGGGCTGGTAAGAGAGCTTTGTAAGTCAGGGTATTATTGTTTTATATCTTTTACTATCTTATTCAAGTCTGTGAGTTGTTTCTGTAAGTGTAGTTTTTTAACTAGGTCTCTTTTCTTGTGTAGTTATTGCTTGAATATAGTAATATTCTTATTCCCAGAGGATCCGTGTAATTCGGAGGTCTTACTAGTTCTGGTGTTGGTTGGATGTTCGCTGCTTACAGTTTTAGTTATTAGGAGGGGTCTTGTAATAGGGTTACTGGAAGATTTCTGCGAGCCTTTCCCTGGTGTGGTGTTTCGGGTGTGAGGTGCTATTCTTTTTATCAGGTCTTTTTTAATAAAAGAGCGATCAGAACTGTTAGGGGTGATGTAGGA
>BTWD01000195.1:0-17226 GCA_036986335.1 Aspergillus sp. AS01 | reverse complement strand
GTGGACAGAAATGCCTAAGTCCTGTACAGTTGCCCCGGACTCAGGTGGAACCTTTTGACCTGCTGGTACATTGATTTGAGCATAGCTTTCCGCAGCTCGTTACTTCAGCTGGAAAAAGCTGAGTTGAATCAGATGGATCGGCCTTTCAAACAACACAGTCGGTGCCATCAGCGCGAGCAAGAGATGCGATGAACAAGGTGGACTGAACTTGTGTTATTCAGTGCTTCGCATTTATTTTGAAGCGGAGGTAAGAAAGAACACCTCTGCCGAATCGATACGTTAGCAGAAGATAGCCTGCAACAGACTTTGCAGCCAAGGTCGGCTAAGAGGCTCGATTGCTTGAGTTGCAGCCCACCTCATGAAATCCTTCCCATGGAAAGATATCGTAAAGGGCACTTGCGTGTAGTCAGTCTCCGTCGTCAGCTTTATGGCGATAGTGATCTCTGTTGTCGTATGAGGAGAATTTCGAAGGAGAATCCCAGATCTGTGCTTGTTTAGCTGAGGACTACTGAGGTAGCCGGCTTGAAAACCGTATAAACCGTGTTCAGCTTTGTCAACATCTCCTCCCATTCGCCTTGAGCCGTGCTTAGGATCGTGACAGCTCCACCCGCTCCAATTCGCCATTTTTGTTCGAGAGCGTTGTCATTGGAAGAGCTGAATGCGGTGCGGATAAGGACTGAAAAGCTGCCACCTCCCCCGAGATCCAGAAATCCCATGACACCGGAATACACTCCGCGCCTACGAGACTCGATAGAGGAGAGATGCATGCAAGAACGTTCTTTCGGTGCACCAGTCATAGAACCTGGCGGAAGGCATCTCTGCAGAGCCGTAAGCCCGTATGCTGACATATCCGCCGACTGCAACTGTGGAAGGTCCCGTGCAGCGAACCCAGGTCGAGTTGGATCTACTTGGCCTTTGACATGTGTAATCATTGAGAAAACATGCCCGTAATCCTCGACCTCAAGAAGTTTCTCGACACATACGCCACCCGAACCACAGATACCATAGAGATCATGCCGGATAAGGTCCGCAATCATGAGGTTTTCCGCGGTTTCCTTGGTCGAACTGAGAATCTCTTTGGCCATTCCAAGCGTCATATTGTCTGCTTTCCTCACGGTACCTTTCATAGGTTTCATCTCCAGAAGAGACTTCCGGTCCCAATTGAGAAAGCATTCAGGGCTGCTGCTTAAAACTTTGACCTTTCCTAATTTTGCATAAGCACTGAAAGACGCGGGGTTGTACTTTTGGAGGCGCTTGTACAACAGCCAAGGGAAGTTCATGCTACCATTGTCTGGTTCAGAGGAAGGCACTGTGATTACTGTTTCGCAGGTAAGGCACAGTTCGTATGATTCACCGGCTTGCAGTTCGGCGATACAGGCGTCAAATTGTTCTTTGTATTGTTGTTCATTCGGAAATTGTGCTGTGGATCGACTGAGTATGGAATCCAGGGCCACTGTGTCAGTTGTGATACTGTCGATAATGTCCACGACAGGATGAGATGATAAATCTTGCAGAAGTCGCACTGTTTCCTCGATCCACCCCGCCGGCTGATTGTCAGCTTCCCGTGTAGATTGTACAGTAACACGGCCAGACTCATGGTCGAGAATCACACTCCGTTCAGTCCATAGTAGACTCGCATCCACTGGATCTTCTGTATCCTCTACCAAGGAGTTGTGGCCATGTCCTTTTGCGTGAGGAAGGCAAGCGAGCCCCATTTCATATGAGAAGTACCCGAGGAACCCAGCCCAAAACGGGACATCCCTACTGCCTGATTCGACCTTTTTCATGTCCATCAAGTATCGAAGGACATCCCAGAACTGGCTGGTTAACAAGGATGTGTTAATCACAGACTGCCCTTCTAGGGCATTCTCGCAATTAAGATTTTCCATGAAAAGCCTCTCAGTCTGCGTGAAGAATTCTAACCTCCAGCTGCCAGGACTAGGTACAGATATGATGCTGTGTCGGCCATTGGATTTAAACATCACTGTCGGGGAACCGGGATTGTTGAGGGTCTCACAGATCAAGGCCGAATCTAGCGGTTTAGTGTAGAAGTGTCGAAAAAAAGAGTATCTTGAAGTAGATGTGCACCAGGTCAACATGGTATGCACGATGTTCGGTAAGGAAGCTATGTCGTCCGATTCGTGGAGGCAGTCGCGTATTATTTTCAGGGGAATGCCTCGTCCACTGGTTTTGTTGTAGTGGAGAGACATCCTCCACCATTTCCCCAGTATCTGTCTGCATGCTTCCTTGTCCGACTTGCAAGATTCTGGATGAAATTGAACACCCCAGAAGGGTCTGCTCTTATGGCGCACAGCCATTGGAAGTTGTATCGGCTGAACCAAGCCAGTGGAGACCTGTTCCTCAAAGGGCAGCCATGCCAAAATATCAAGCTTTTGTGCCGCAGACTTGTCTGATCGTGCCTCTTCGTGGTCATTCTGTACTTTCTCCAGCTGGGCATATAGGGAGTGGTATAGAGTGACTTCCAGATTAAGTACGCGATCGAATATATCTTCACCGGTAGTTTGAACGCGGCGAACCTGGCCATGGAGCGGATACGGTAGCCGGTGAATAGGAATACCGTGACGAAGGCATAAGCTCTGAAAACCGAGACATATGCCGAGAACTGGAAGCATGTCTGCAGTGCTCAGGTTCCAGATATCCTCCATAATTCCCACATCGTCTGGTATATGTGGATCACCAGGGCCCGGCCCAAGAACAACGGCTTCGAAGTGTTTGAGAAACTCGGCAGCATTCCCATCCGGCCATGTTGAGTCAATATGCATGATTGTAACTTGGACGTCCAGCACCTCCTCGAGCATGGCGACAACATTGTAGGAGAAAGAGTCGTAAGCGTCGATATAGAGAATGTTCTTTGGAGGTGTCATCTCGTGGTCATTTCGTCGGGAAGGTGAGCGCGTATCATGGCCCAGTAATGGAGCCATGTCTCGGTAGAAGACGGAAGGCAGAGGATTTGTCGTGATGCCGTGCTAGTGGGTAGCAGAGGAAGGGTATGACAGGGACTAAGATAGAGTTGGATGCATAAGGAGTATTTCGAATCGAGGTCGCGACGACGCCTCCAGGTGTTCGGTGTCGGTGTTGATGTTGCTCGCTGGCGTCTTCCTCCTGGCTGTCGATGTCCCTTATAAACCGGTGGACCCCGGCTTCAGCCTGTCTCTAAAGATGCTGCGGAGAGGCGCGCTCCTCATTTTGGAGTCGAAGGGAACGAGGTGCAGACTCTTGAGGCGAAGCGGGCGGCGCAATTCGGGACCGGGCCGGGACAACAGATAATCCGACTCGTATCTGCCACCACGAAGGCCCAGGGGGGGCAAGCAGTGTGTGATAGCCGGCCGAATCTGTTGCATTTGGCGCTACTTGACTAAAATATCTAACACGAGGAGAGAAAGGCAGGAGGGTAGGGAGAACGTGGGAGAACACCACAGATAAGCGAGCGCGAGCGCGAGCGCGCGAGGCGAAACAAACAAGGCAAGCAAAACCATAGCACGTGACCCGGAAGGCCGATCGGCCGCCAAATCCGAACGGCTCTATCACGAGCCCCAAGCGAATGTTTTCATTCACTTCGGTCACCTGCCGCAGTGGTTGCATTTTCCGTACGAGTTACCAGGCTGGAGGATACCCGCGCCAGGGAAGAGTTTTTAGTATAAGGTATTGCTGGGTACGTAAAGACCGTGGGGAAATCAAGAGTGCGATGGAGTCAAATGGGACGTTTGGTGTGGGGGCTGGGGGGATGAGTTGTAAATTGAGGGTTGGTTGTTGGGTGTGATAAAATATGTGACAATTTTAGTGCAGTACTGTACTATTGAATCTGCTACGGTGAATTGCGAAATGAGCCTGCCCCCCAAGATACTCTCCTGGTGTTTTAGAATGTGTGCCAAGACACACTAGTACATACATGGTTAGGCTGTATATAACATTAACGTACGTTGTATTGTACTTTCAATACACTTTACTAGAAATACATACACTGTTCGTAAATAATATACAAGGTTCTCTGGAATCTTCTATGCAAATCGGACAAACAGATGCCGCAGGCAACAGGTTTGGCCATCTGTCAACATACCAGTGCTTTTGCTTTCATCCACACCTGTCACGTCTCTGGCGCCTTGAGGGAAATCCTAAGACCCGAGTGTGACAGGCGGTGCTGTGGCGTAGACTCATGTCGTCCCTGATCGTTGTTCTGTCAGCTGCAGCTTCCCCAAAATGTGACGTATTAGTTGGGTGCGTAGAGCTGACATGAACATGGCATTAACATTAACGTAACCCACGGTTAGGCGGCCCAGCTGGTAATACTGTATAAAAGACTCTTTTCAAATACAAGATATCCTAACCATTATAAGACTAGAAGACTTAATATTGCATAAATAGATTATAAATTATATAAATAATTATCTGGTACTTCCTCGAAAATTTATATAAATATAAATAGTATCTTATCATATTACAAAATCTGTAATTTATCTGTAATTTTAGATATATTGATATATTTTAGATAGGAAAAATTTTTAAAAATCTATAAAATATGATATATTATTTTCTCTGCTGTATACTATCTATATATAGAATCAGAAATAATTAGATCTACTATTGGTTAAAATATAAAAGATTCGAAAAGACATCTTTTATATGGATAGCTAGATGGGCCGCCAAACCGTGTGGGCCGCTTAACCGTGGTTTACGTTAGGTTGATCAGCGCCATTTATCATCCCGAGGCAATGACATACAGTCCCTCCTATATAGATGATACTCACAATTTCAGCAAACCGAACCGTGGAACAGAACCTTCGAATATGCCCCTACCCCCGGTAACTGGGATGGCTCACCCACGCCATTAACTTGTAGTACCCCCCACCCCCGGGCTGGATATCCGATGAAAATGCTGTACAACCAGCACAAAAAGACCAACTACAGTTCATCCCTCTAGCGACTTGGGATAAGGCAAAGAAATACGTTAAACAGCCACCAATCCCAATCTGTACTTACTACTTGATCGAGTGGAAAGTAACCCTTGATGGCCGATCCGTGCACAAGGTTACAGAGCGCAATGTGGTCATAGGACCAAGCGAGTTTGGGGAAATTTCAAACCAAAGATTGAAAAAGCTCAACATCGCAGGGTTTTAAAACCGACGGGTACGGTTGGATGAAATTACCCTTGTGGCGTTGGTACAGTACTCCAAGCTCGATCATAACCTGATGTTCACCAACAATCTGATAGTATTGATATTGATTGGACAGCTATAGAGGAGCAGCTTCTTGACTGGGGCGGTCTGATCAACAAGGGCAGGCAGCTCAGACTTGACATATCTCTTAGCTATATTGCGGACGACACCTACCCAGATCCTTCAAGAAGCGGGGATAAAAGAGGCACCACAACTCAACAACAAACAGAATTCTATCTGATAGAGACGCTCGAGTTGATGCTGAACTTACCTCTGGACAGCCGACGGCATGGCGAGGTGTATATAGGAAAATGCGCTGTCCTGGGTCATGTAAAAACCAAGATTGTTACTGTTGGCAGGATCCTAACGAGAAGAAGCATTACCCACTTGAATCTTACCATCTCACTCGCCTGGTCAAGTTGGTAGAAGCTGGCCGCCTTGACCTTGATAGTCACGATGATGTCCCTAGCGAGATTCGGGAACAGCTTTATGCAAAAGAGCGTAAAAGGCGTAAAAAAAAAAGCAAAAAGCCTCAGAACGTTCCTCGTTTGAGCCAGCAGGCCGTTCAATCAACATCGATTTTCTACCGTCACAATCCCCTCAGTCGTCAATGCTTGCCACACCCGGGTTCGGAACTCATTGATCCCATAGTGTTTCCCGATCTCCCACTGGAAGTAGCAGTGGAGGAGTACAGCAGCTGGCAAAAATCACAAGTGGTATCTCAGAGGTATAAAGACGACATTGACAGGGCACGCGACATTGCGTTAGAAAACGGCCTTGATCTCGAGCAGATCTACGGGGACCAGGACCCGGACTTTTTCATCAAACACGGGGTGAGGATTGGTGTTGACCGTCCCTTTGTTAAGGAAATACGCAAGTGGACTGATGAACAAGGATTGGATAATTGACACTGTTCCTGTGAATGGCGGTGGTCACGTGACCTGAAGCCACCTCATCATTCTCCCTCTGGCTGCACGTTTCTTCCCTCTGGCATGTATCTCGAGCCATCTGATCGCCCATGTAGCCGAGATTACGAGACTATCATGATTACCTTCAACTGCAAACAGCTCAGGGCGCTAAACCGTAGTACGAAAAGTGCAGGAGCTATGTTCTGAAGGCACTGCCATGTTCTTGTAGTCCGATGATACTGTTCTAATCTCTGATGACTACACAGTTGTTTAGGTGCAAGATTCTTAGGGTTCCAGAGACATGGATCAAAGCAAAGGTCGGAGCACAGACGAAGCAAAAAAATAATGGTCATGGAAATTCTCTATAAGATACAAGGCAATCATGATAATGCGTACATTCTTTTCCCGCAGCCTACCCCATAAGTGCTGGACAGTTGGTAGGGTATCAGTTGTGATAGTGCGCATTCATTGTATCACGTGATGGTGAATATGTTTGCTTTGTTTGTCTTGCTCCACGCGCTCGCATGTTCGCTTAACTCAGTGTTATCGCGTGTTTGCCTTTACTCCGTACACTTCTTCCTTTCCCTCCTCATGTTAGTTATATTCGTTTAGTAGTGCCAACACCATCATGTTTTTCGATCGGCTATCACACCAGTTATACAGATTACCTTGTTCCCTCCTGCTATGTATACAAGAAGTTCTTGTCTCAGGTCGACGTTGCGAGCTCTGGAAACAACTATGAAGGACAGAGAAAAGCTAAAGGAACGGGGCGGGTGAGGAAGTATTGATTAATCGTGTCCTTCCCATACAAAGCAAAGAGAGTGCCAGTGTACATACACTATGATGCACTCATGCCCATGATGACACACGCCTTCATGGTTTCGCTAAACTATAGCTTTCAGGACTGGCGAGCTTGCTAGGGCCTTGGCTTAGCGCCTCAGCCAGTTGGAATATTTCGATAGGATGATCCAGGATAGGTCAGAATGTTGTCTGATCTCTCCAGTGCTCCTGACCCACCCAGCGACTCAATGAGCTATCTTCGCTGTAAGCTTTAGACTTCCACTCTAATACTTGGTGTAGACTCACCGTCGATATCAAGCTATCATTCCCCTCTTTATCCCCGGAGACCTCCCACAACATGCCTCCTCCAAGCTTCTTGTCAATGATGTATTCTGCCTTGCGTCTGATTATGTCCGGGTTGTCGTAACTGACCATTACCTGGTCTTGCTAGCTATATTCGTAACTTGCTCCAATATCCTCTAAGACCGTCACGTATCTCCACTGAGAGGGAGTGACTTATGATCGTATACACCTTTCTCCCAATCGCCCGCAGGGGTGCTGTTGGAAGCTTGGCCAGGCCCACTTGTATTTGCAAAGCCCCGTCCATATAGTGGTAAACCGAGAACAATCTTTGTAGAAGATATATTGGCACTTATATAGCTTTCAACGGCTTGATTGGTGTTGAACGGAGTGGACGCAGGTATGTCCATGGACGCATAAAGGTTGGCCATGTGACCACTTTCGGAGTCCCAGCTGCCTGTATAGTCATAGCTCATCAAGTTCCTGAAATCAATATAGGCATCCATCTCTGTCTAGAATATCATACTTTGAGGGCCCTATACCAGGTTCAATGTCCTAGGCATCTGTCATGAAGAATGGTGAATCTCATACCAGCTGGTGCCGCAACTGTGAGAAGAAAATGTCTTTCCAACGAGTGAGGGTCACTATAACAGTCAAACTCCTAAGCAACGTGCTATTATAAGTAATTTAGCCCAGCAGTTGCCTTGATCATTACCTCTCGCACATGCTTCAGAAGCAATACCATGTTTTCTGCATCGGCATCATTGGTGGGATACTGGAAGAGATATCGTAAGCTTGTGTCGAACCATGATTCTTGTGAACACATGCCTCCCAGTCTATATCCAGTCCATCGAAGCCCCAACCTGCCATGAGCTTGACGGCTGAGGCTGCAAATGTTTCCCTTCCAGAATCCGTAGCAGCCATAATACTGAAGGAGCCTCACTGCGAGTATGTGTAACTCCCGATTGACAGAGATACCTTAAGGTTGCGGTGGTTCTTGTTGAGTTCGAATAACTTTTGTACACAGCCATGTACATCCTCGTTTTCTGCTCTTTTTGCACTCTCGTCTGCCGATGGCTAGCGCTTCTCTACGTCCGCCCAGGTGTCTGAGGCAAAAACAGTATCATTCGGCCTAACGTTCGCAACTGAATATAGAACATGAGCCAGGTTTTCCGCAGGCAGCTGCCATGGATAATATTTTCGCGCGTAGATATCCTTTTCCTGATCAGATGTGCACGTCAAAGAGCTGAGTAGCAAAAGACTCACCCAGTTAGCGTAATAAGCCACAGACCTGTAGCCATCTATTGATTCTTGATCAGCGGATCGACTCCGGTGGTGATGATGGTAGGTAGGAAGCCTATGTGCAGCAGTCCAGCCGATGGTGAGGAAAACGACGGCCAATACATCAATCTTATGCAGTATCATAGTTAGGATCCAGGACAAATGGAGCTCGAAATGTCTAATGTTTGCTAACGCCCCGTTACGGTATTGATCTTGGAATTGAATACTTGAACAACAGCAACGAAAAGCGTACTGAAATGATCGCAGAACATGAGCATAGAAACAGTAGAATAGAGGCATTCAAAGTAATCACACTGTGGTACACTTCATAGGACGCTGCATTTTCAGGCGTCCCTCTGTAAATCGGTGCTTCTCAACAAAAAGGGGTCCAATTAATCATGTCTCGCCGAGCACATTAACCATCGATGTGCTGTGATATTCCTCTAGCTGAATATAGCCCACGATCTGTTCGTTTCCTGTTTCGACTGCGTATAGACCTTCCACGGTCTCCATAATTCTGTCGATGAGTCAATGTTTATCTATCGTTTCTTGAGACGATCATACTTCAGCAATGTAGGGCTCGCTATGTAAAGGCGTCTGTAACGGAAGCCTTGGGCCCCACTAAACTGTTACATGGATGAAGAAGGAATGGAGCGTATTGCCCAGGTGAGGTGCTAGGATTATGGCCGCTCCTATTGGGAGGTTGTCACCACTCGTCACCACGAGCGCTGCATATGTTCTTGTGTACAGCGGTAGACCAGAATTCTATACCAGTGTCTCGTCTCATGAAAAATGACCCTGCTATAAATTCGCCCTGATTGGACTATATGACCAAGAGTAGTGCTCTTTCGAATAGTCTCTGTATCTGATGGTACTGTACGACATTGGGCTCCAGGCTTGGTTCAGTGGTCAGATCTACCCCATATTCTTTGGTGTAAGCTATTTATGTGTTATCTCTGCAGTATCTATGCACATGTGTCTGCTTACAAAGTATTTGCGCTACGTCGTGCAATGCACTTGGTAACTGATTTTGCAGGAAAGGTACGGTGTACTGAAGTAGTTGACTAGGTCTATGACAAACGGTCGTGCTTCGACTGAGATACAGAACCTCGCGGGGACGGGCAGGCGCTGCTGAGCCAGGCTGGGCTAACGTGGGTTCTTACATTGAAGACAATATTGTCCATGAGATTCACGGTGATGTCACAGATGAAATCCGAGGGCAAGTTTGTACGGGGAAGAAGAGTGACTGAAAAAGAGAGCCAAAGTATTTCCATGATTCTGTAGCTCAACCAGTCCAACAAGTATACAGGGCTTCCGGATACTGGGGTCACCAGTTGCACTCTTCGATTGTTTCTGCAACCTCAACTTGAAACCACGGAAACCACGGAAACCACGCCAGGCCAAGTTTGGAAATAGTTAGAACAATGGTATATGGGGATATGTTAGCGTACTGTAATAACACGTAATACATACGATGGCACTTGATGGCATGTTTAATGGCATGGAAATATCTGGACCAGAATGAGTAATCGTGGAAGCACTAGATTACCAAAAGAGTGTCAACTGCACACATAAACTATCTCTAGACCTCAAATACTGCATCCTCGACTGTTCTCCCAGAGAGAGTTTAAGTTTGACAGGCCTTGACGAGGCTCCAAGTTCATAGGGTAAGTGGCACAAGATCTGATCTGATTCTTGACCTCAGCTCTTATTGTTCCAATATCAAACAGAAAGCGGAAGATATTCTAGTCGGAAAATGGCTCGAAGCTGACGGGTGAGACTGGATAACACCATATGGACAGCTAGGGTGAAAATATATACAATCTCCCTTGAAAAGTAATCACGACGCTGTATGTATTCGCTTGTGTATAAAGACTTGCAAATCTGTTAAACCTCATCTTATGATATGCAACTTAGTACGCCAAGGTATTTTGCAAATACTAATACTTAAGCAACCTAAGTGTAATCTAAAATGCTGACTACCATATAGGATAACACGGAAAAAAAAAATAAAGAAAAGGCTAGGTACATTACAATCTAGGCCTATCTCTACTTATTGATAGCATGGAGATTCGCATTCTTCATGGCTGGTGAAGATCCCTTTCGGTTGAATGTGATTTTAGGGAATGCAGGGCCTTTATTTTCCGAACATACCGGCGAGTTCGATGGAGGATATTGGTGCGCTTACTTTTGTTTGCTTCTGTTCCGTTCTTAACAGGCTCTCCAACTACCCCATATTCACAAGATTGTGAAGCTACATTCACTGGTGTGGATCCATCATCACTCAAAATCGTAGGGTCTGCACCGTGTTCAAGAGAGAGCCGAGGAACTTTGGAATCTCCATGTTGGGAGGCGGAGGGTATTGGTGCATAGCCGTCGTTGTGCGCGAGACCCACATTTGCGCTATTTTTCAGCATGAGATTGCTAGTATCAATGTCGCCATTTGATAAATCCGAGTGTAGAGAGGCGAGATCATTTTCTTCTAGTGTATGGATGTCTGCACCGCCCGCATGCCTATACAAGAGCTTGGCCACCTCGGGATGGCCTTGGTCGGATGCTGCATTGATTGGTGTCAAGCCGTTGTTTATGGGAGTATGAATGTCCGCATCACCTCCATGATCGCATAAGAACTTGACTACTCCCAGATGGCCATTCACAGATGCTGCAAATAGAGGGGTAAGACCACCATTTGATGCTCTATGGATGTCCGCATCAGCCCCATGGTTAAACAGGAACTTGACCACTTCCAGATGGCCATTCCAGGATGCTGCAATTAGAGGGGTAAGACCACCATTTGATGCTGGATGGATGTCCGTATCAGCCCCATGTTCAAACAGGAACTTTACCACTTCCAGATGGCCATTCCAAGATGCTGTAATTAGAGGAGAGACACCACGATTTGATGCTATATGGATATCCGTATCAGCCCCATGCTTGAACAGGAATTTGATTACTTCCAGATGACCATTTCCAGATGCTGTGAATAGAGGGGTTTGACCATTATTTGATATTGAATGGATGTCCGCATCGGCCCCATGCTGAAACAGAAATTTTGCTACTTCGAGATGGCCATTTCCAGATGCTGCATGAAAAGGGGTGCAGCCACTATTTTCTGCTATGTGGATGTCCGCATCGGCCCCATGCTGAAACAGAAATTTTGCTACTTCGAGATGGCCATTTCCAGATGCTGCATGAAAAGGGGTGCAGCCACTATTTTCTGCTATGTGGATGTCCGCATTGGCCCCATGCTTGAACAGAAAGTTGACTACTTCCAGATGACCATTTCCAGATGCTGTGAATAGAGGGGTTTGACCATTATCTAGTGTTGAATGGATGTCCGCATCGGCCCCGTGCTGAAACAGAAATTTTGCTACTTCGAGATGGCCATTTCCAGATGCTGCATGAAAAGGGGTGAACCCACTATTTTCTGCTTTGTGGATATCCGAATCAGCTCCATGTTCAAACAAGAACTTGACAACATCCAGATGGCCATTCCAGGATGCTGCAATTAGAGGGGTTTGACCATCATTTGATGCTGTATGGATGTCTGCATCAGCCCCATATTTGAACAGGAACTTGACCACTTCCAGATGACCATTCCAGGATGCTGCAAATAGAGGGGTGAAACCACTATTTTCTGCTTTGTGGATGTCCGCATCAGCCCCATGTTTAAACAAGAACTTGATAACCTCCAGATGGCCATTTCCAGATGCTGCAATTAGAGGGGTTTGACCATCATTTGACGCTGTATGGATGTCCGCATCTGCCCCATGCTCAAACAGGAACTTGACTACCTCTAGATAGCCACTCTGAGATGCTGTAAATAGTGGCGTGAGACTATTATTTGATGCTGTATGGATATCTGTATCAGCCCCATGTTCAAACAGGTACTTGACAACATCCAGATGGCCATTCCCAGATGCTGCATGAAAAGGGGTGAGACTACCATTTGATGCTGTATGGATGTCCACATCAGCACCATGTTCAAACAAGAACTTGACAACATCCAGATGGCCATTCCAGGATGCTGCAATTAGAGGGGTTTGACCATCATTTGACGCTGTATGGATGTCTGCATCAGCCCCATATTTGAACAGGAACTTGACCACTTCCAGATGGCCATTCCAGGATGCTGCAAATAGAGGGGTGAGACCATCATTTGATGCTGTGTGGATGTCCGCATCAGCCCCGTGCTGAAACAGGAACTTGACCACTTCCAGATGGCCATTTTGACTCGCTGCAAATAGAGGCGTTTGACCATTCTCTATTGGAGTATGGATATCCGCATTGGCTCCATGATCAAAGAGGAACTTGACCACTCCCAGATGGCCATTCCAGGATGCTGCAAACAGAGGAGTGAAACCACTATTTGATGCTGTATGGATGTCCACATCAGCCCCATGGTCAAACAGGAACTTGACTATTTCCAGATGGCCATTCCAAGATGCTGCAAATAGAGGGGTGAAACCATCCCTTATTGGAGAGTGGATATCTGCATTGGCCCCATGAGCAAACAGGAACTTAACCACTTCCAGATGGCCATTCTGACTTGCTGCAAACAGAGGGGTATAATCATTCTTTGTTGGAGTGTGAATGTCCACATTAGCCCCATGTTCAAACAGATACTTGACTACTTCCAGATGGCCATTCCAAGATGCAGCAAACAGAGGGTTGAAACCATCATATGATGCTGTATGGATGTCCGCATCAGCTCCATGATTAAACAGGAACTTGACCACCTCTAGATAGCCATTCTGAGATGCTATATATAGAGGTGTAAGACCCTCATTTGATACTATGTGGATGTCCGCATCAGCCCCATGTTCAAACAGGAACTTGACCACTTCCAGATGACCATTCCCAGACGCTGTGAATAGAGGGGTTTGGCCACTAATTGAGATTGAATGGATATCCACATCAGCTCCATGGTTAAACAAGAATTTGACAACCTCCAGATGGCCATTCCAAGATGCTGCAAATAGAGGGTTGAAACCATCATTTGATGCTGTATGGATGTCCGCATCGGCCCCATGTTTAAAAAGGAACTTGACAACCTCTAGATGGCCATTCCAGGATGCTGCAATTAGAGGGATAAGACCACCATTTGATGCTGTATGGATGTCTGCATCAGCCCCATGTTCAAACAGGTACTTGACCACTTCCAGATGGCCATTCCAAGATGCTGTATATAGAGGGGTGAGACCATCATTTGATGCTGTGTGGATGTCCGCATCAGCCCCATGTTCAAACAGATACTTGACTACTTCCAGATAGCCACTCCAAGATGCTGCAATTAGAGGGGTTTGGCCAGTATTTGACGCTGTATGGATGTCCGCATCTGCCCCATGGTTGAACAGGAACTTGACAACCTCTAGATGGCCATTTCTAGATGCTGCAGTTAGAGGGGTAAGGCCATCATTTGATACTGTATGGATATCCACATCAGCTCCATGTTCAAACAAGAACTTGACAACATCCAGATGGCCAATCCAAGATGCTGCAAATAGAGGCGTACAACCATTATTTGAGGTTGAATGAATATCCGTGTCGGCCCCATTCTCAAACAGGAATCTGACTACTTCCAGATGGCCATTTGCGGATGCTGTCAATAGAGGGGTGAGACCATCATTTGATGCTGTGTGGATGTGTGCATCAGTTCCATGCTCAAACAGGAACTTGACTACTTCGAGATGACCCTCTTCCGATGCCACATTGATTGGGGTCCAGCCGTTCCCATTCGATATAACAACTTCACTCTCATGCTCTTGTAAAAGCCTGATCATTCCAAAGTGGGCATGACGTGCGGCTAAATGCAAAGGAGACTCCCCTGCTTTGTTCTTTGTATTACTTATGGATCTCTGCTTCTCTCGAACATCTTCAGCACTCCTGATAGTTGGTACTTCAATGGAGGTCTCTCGGATAATTCGCATGTAAATGCTTTTTGCCAGTCTTTCTAGGCCATGTTCTGCAGCAATATGCATCAAGCTAGTCCCTTCTTCAGGACGCTTTGTTGAATTGGACCTCGAACATCTGCATATAGACACCCATGCATTGAGAATACTTTGAGATGGCCATGAAACATGCTCTCCACAACCAGCTCGTTCGGCTTCAACAGCATGACTAAGCCAATTTGTAGCCGCATATTCCAATAGGAAAAACCGCTTTGGCAAATGAGCTCTGTCTTCAGAAAAGGCAATACAGATCTCCTCTGTGGATATGTAGTTAATACATGTGTTGGCTAGTTGGAGTTCGGCGGTTTCGGTAAGCCTTTGATCTTTCGAGAGTCTGCTGTTGAGATACTGTAAGCCCTTTGCAAGCATGAAGCTTTTGATTGTTTCATGGTAGAAACCAACAAGCGAGCTTCCCTCTGCTGACTTAGCATCTGCAATGTGTACCAGCCCTCTGCTTAGGTGAATCATTTTCTTCTTCATTTTGCGACCATTGATGATGTAAACAGGGTTGTTTTCGTCTTCATACTCCGCTATTGACTTCTTGCCACCACTAAGATGGACTGTCATTGCAGTTCTCAGTTCATCCAGAGACAATGGCCGACGTCCGAAGCAAACCCACTGAAACAACGTGCCTGCTTCGAGCAGCTCTGTGTCGTCAATCCTGTTGACAATATCTCCGTACAGCCCATCAAGTTCTTGGGGACACTTCAAGATTTCTGATCTGATAAATTTGAGGCTCAAGCCCTTGGCACTCATTTCATGAACTTGCTGGATAACCAAAAGAAGCCAAAGAAAGATTCCTTCGGCCTTGATATAGAGAAGTTGTTTCAGATTGTTAACAGCGGACTCTTCTTCATCAGGAAGACGCAATTCCTGTTCAATGAAAGTTTGTATATCATGTTGGCTTTTCTCCTCAAGTCGGATCACGAAGTCTTCATTAATTTGTCCATCTGGATACAGACGGCAAGTGAAACAAACTCTTGGTTTGTTCTGCCTCATCTGTGTTCTCCCCTTAAGTCTGTGGAAAAAGCGAATGAGAAGATCTTGGTCTTGATCTCTACACTCATCAACAGCGTCGATCAAAATGGTGGTTTCGCGACGGGAGGCACAGGTAAGTACAAGCCTTTCAAAAATTCCCTGCAACTCATTTTGATGCCATTTCAGATTCTCAATTTGTTTTCCCTCGGCGGTCCATCGATCACGGCAAGTTTCATGAAACGTAGTTTTTGAGTTCGCATCCTGCTCGCATAATTGAAGAAGAAGAAGGCGAATGAGACCGGCAAGGCTCCTTTGAAGCTCTGTACCACTGGAATAGAAAAAAAAAGACATTACAAGACACCTTGTAGAGACCGCTGTTTCTAGCTGACTTTCCAAAGCGAATTTCAACAGCGTGGATTTTCCGCTACCAGGGTTGCCTCGAATAAGGAGGAGGCCGTGCTCGTTAATCCAGCGCGAGTACGCGGGTGACTGAAATAACCATTCACAGGTTCCATCTAGATGTCTGTCTATGACGCACTCTCGAAGCCTAGAACCTTCGAATGCAAGAGATCGGACACAGTCTTCTTTATTAGAGTAGGAACCACAGAATGAAAGAATAGGCGACTAACCATCCCAACTCAAATCGTTTTCCGGGCTAGATTCAAGTCCTCCACCAACTCCATTGCTGCTAAGCTCTGAGAACTTTCTTGGTCCATTATGTGAGGGCGTTCGATGTCCTCCTGGGTCGGAGGAACTGATGATGACAGTGCCATTGAAGTTGTTTCCAATCAGTTGGTGATGTTGACTGCTGAAATCACCAGGGAATTGCTGCATGCTTGTCATCTTTGATACAATGAGTGTACTTCAACCAACTGATGGCAATTGAGTTACATTATCATCCGATGGTAAATAAAAACCTCCCGTGGGGGGGCATTTGGAAGAAGACTGCTCTGTTCAGCCGCACGCGGGGTAAGAATAAGAAATTATCGAAGAGTCCATGCAGATTGGTTATCTCACTCACCGCCACATAAGAGGAACAGCTGATCAATTGGTTCGACATCCCAGAACCCTGATGGTAAGTTGGCTAGCTAGTTCTCATAAGAATCTTCGGCTTTTTCATCATTGTTTTCTCCCCAGTAGCTGAATCAAAGTATCAATTCCATAAAGAATGCATGCTAGATTATTGTGAGATCATTAGTGTAATGATAACTCCGGCTGTGCGACTATGTACGAATAATAACTTACAGGACTCAGTGGATTAGGCAGAAGAGATCAAAGAGGTGATCAACTACAGTACGTGTACCAGCCCACATAAGCGAAAGATATGCACTCTTTACTGGTCCACGTCACTGTCCGTGCTATCAGAGACGGTGCTCCGGTGCCACGTTGCCCCGCTCTTTTCCGTTTCCCTTCAGCCTCGCCGCAACAATGGATTGATTTGAAGCACCGCCAGCATAAGTATGACTCGCCTGTAGTTGAAGTAGAAGTAGGTAGAAGTTTTTCCAATAACATTGTTTTGATCTTTGCACCAACTGTACAATTTTTGTTCCTAATTATCCAGTCACTAATCATTATCTGGTTGACCATGTCTTCTTATCATTTGAGTCAACCTCAAGACCGCAGTATGTTCGGAGTTGCAATCATCTGTGCCTTGAGTCTTGAAGCTGGTGCCATCATCACGCTATTTGATGAGTTCTGGGAGCATGACGCGCAGTACCAAAAAGCCCACGGAGATACCAACAGCTATACCATCGGCCGGATTGGCTCAAATCACGTGGTGTTGGTCCATATGCCTCACATTGGAAAGGTATCAGCGGCCAGCGTCGCAGCAAATCTACGATCAAGTTTCCCCCA
>BTWD01000194.1:0-17966 GCA_036986335.1 Aspergillus sp. AS01 | reverse complement strand
CAGTGTCCCCGTTGTTCCCGGCGAGAGCACTGTTCCTGCTGTTCCTGGCGAGACCAGCGTCCCTGGAGTTTCTACCAGCGGCGTTCCCGGTGAGACTAGCGTCCCTGGAGCCTCTACGAGCGTCGTCCCTGGTGAGACTGCTGTCCCTGGAGCCTCCACGAGCGTCGTCCCTGGTGAGACCACTGTTCCCGGTGCTTCGAGCGTTGTACCTGGTGCTTCCGGCGAGACTGCTGTGCCTGGCGAAACTGCTGTGCCTGGCGAGACTGCTGTGCCCGGCACCTCGGCTGCTCCTGGAGAATCTACTGCCACTGGTGTCTCACCCGTCACCCCTGGAGAGACTACTGCCACTGGCGTTTCCCCCGTCTCCCCTGAAGAAACCACTGCCACTGGTGTCTCCCCCGTCACTCCTGAACAGACCACCGCCACCGGCGTTTCTCCAGTTTCTCCTGAAGAGACTACTGCCACTGGTGTCTCCCCGGTTAGCCCCGAAGAGACCACCGGCGCGACCGGCGTCTCCCCCGTCACTCCTGAAGAGACCACTGCCACCGGCGTTTCTCCCGTTACACCCGGCGAGACCACTGGCGCGACTGGCGTCTCCCCCGTCACTCCCGAAGAAACCACCGGTGTCTCTCCCGTTACCCCCGGCGAGACCACTGGCGCAACGGGCGTCTCCCCAGCCTTCACTGGCGCCGCCTCCTCCAACATGCAGCCCGCGGCTGGCTTCCTGGCGGCCGTCATGGGTGTCATGGCTCTCCTCTAAATTGGCTCAGTCCGGTATGTGTGATCTAACGATCAAGCTACACTTGATCGCGATGTCACCCATTAACTAAGATAACCCATATTATCTCCGGTGTTACGGTACGGTACGGTCCCATTTAGAAAAATCTGGCTTTTACTGTTTTGTCTATTACTTTACTTTTTCTTGATATCGTTTTTTGATTTCCTCCTTTGGGCTCCTTGCTTGTCAAGTTCCTAACGCATACCTGTGCCAATGTGTATATCCTTACATTGTTTGGTCTGGAATGTTTCCAAGGGCTTTTGGTGAGGAGTCATGTATTTGGCTTTTGTGTCAGATAATGATGCTCTAATACATAATAATGCATAATTTGTACTTGTGGACAGAAGATTGAGATATATTTAGATAGACGTCGTCGTTCGTATTGCTCTGTGGGTCGTGTGGTTGATGTCGTATCGGTCCCGGCGGGTTACGTTGCCCGGAATAGTAACAGTATGTAGTATGAGTCGTCGGTTGTAGTCAATGACACTTAGATGGATGGTCATGTGTCGTGATTTTCTCACATCCCTAAGTACGTACCCTCCTTCGCTTCGGGGATTCAGCCAATCCACAAGCCAAAAGTATCTTGCAACATAGAACGGGGTTGAACGGTTGACGTTTTGTACTGCCGCAACATCATCAGTTTCATTATCTGTATCTACGCTCATTTCTCCTAATTCTGGAACATCTAGTATAACCATCTCAGGATTGAAACGTCTATCTTGATTGTATGGTATGATATAATATGATCTATGGGAAGAGAAGCCAAAGATGCACATGATGTAAGATATAAGTAAAGGGAGACAGAAACATGGAGATCGTGAGATATCATCGACGTAGCTTGACTTTTTGGTCAAACAGACATTGCAAAAGGAAGACGATAACTAAATGTGATATGCAAGTTATATGATTAAATGCCTACCGCTTTCCCTCCAACTCCTGCTCGACCTCAGCCTTGACAATCTCGCGCACCTGCTCCCAGCCGGCACCGGGGCCGACGGCAGTGACGCGGCTTTCGCGGTCCTCGAGGCCGATGAACTCCTGGGGCAGGACTTCAGTGAAGTCGTAGCCGTCTTGGCCGCGGAGGGCCAGGTCGACGGCGCTGGCGAACTTGGCCGGGTGGGCCGTGGACAAGGAGATGTGGCTGACGCCAGAGTTGCGCTCGATGGAGCGCAGGGATGCGGCGACACCAATGGCGGAGTGAGGGTCCAGGATGTAACCGCCCGTCTTGGAGCTCTTGGCACTGCCAGGGCCCAGGTTGGACGGGAAGCAGGACTGGTAGGTGGAGCGGATCTGAGCGATGGTCTCGTCGTTGCTGACGCGCTCGCTCTCGAACTCGGCCTGAGCGGCCTGGAAGAGGGCAGGGGGCACGCTGAAGCCGCCCTCGGTCTTGAGCTGGTTGAGCCAGTTGCTGACGTTGTCGCAAGCCTGCTTGCGACGCTCGTCGGCCGTGCTGGCCTCGCTGGTCTGGTATGCCAGGAACCAGAGGAGACGCTCGAAGTTGCTGCTGACCAGGATGTCCATGGCAGGGCTGTGGGTCTCCTTGACGCCAGCACCCTTGCTGTCGCTCTTGCTGTAGGTACCGCCGGTGCGGAAGAAACGGTCCAGGATGTCGTTCTCGTTGGTGGCGATGACGAGCTTCTCGGCGGGGAGACCCATGCGCTTGGCGAACCAACCGGCCAGGATGTCGCCGAAGTTACCGGAGGGAACGACGAATCTCATCTTGTTGTTGTAGCTGGGGGTCTTGGTCAGGGCGAGGTAGGAGTAGAAGTAGTAGGTGATCTGAGCCAGGATACGGGCGAAGTTGATGCTGTTGATGGCGGCGAGGTTGTGGGTGGAGTTCATGTCGGGATCGGCGAACAGGGCCTTGACGAAGTCCTGGCAGTCATCGAAGGTACCCTCGACGGTGAGGTTGTGAACGTTGGCATCAAGGATGGTGGTCATCTGAGCCTGCTGGATGGGCGAAACCTTGCCCTTGGGGAACAGGATGAAGACGGAAACATCCTTCTTGCCACGGAGGCCGTAAATGGCAGCAGAGCCAGTGTCACCACTTGTCGCACCGACAACAGTCAGGTGGTGTCTGTCCTTGCCCTCCTTGCCCTGGTTCTTGCGCACCAAGAAGTACTCGAAGAGGTTTCCAAGACTGGTAAAGATCGAAGTCAGCACCGGGTGTCCTTTCTCACATGCATGCGCAGTTTCTAGTAAACCTACTTTTGCAGGGCGACGTCCTTGAAGGCAAAGGTCGGGCCGTGGAAGAGTTCGAGGAGGTAAAGGTTGCGCTTGGCGTCAAGTTCAACGATAGGGGTGCGTTCGGGGTGGCGGAAGGTAGCATAGGAGCGGTTGATGATATCCTTCAGATCTTCACTGGGGATCTCGGACTCGGAGATGTAGAGGGACATGATACGGAAGGCCAATTCCTCGAAGCTGAGATCGCGCCATTCCGACTCCCAGCCGGCGGGGAGGGTAGGGATCTCCTCGGGGATGAAGAGACCACCATCGGAGGCGAGACCCTTCAGGACGACCTCCTCGAAGGAAAGCTATTGTAGGAGATAGCCAGTTAGCAATTGACTCCGCTGGGAAGAGGATAGGATTTATTGGCGACGAGGGGTATGACCAAGGCGGGAGATGTCACTTACGCCGTAGGAGCCACCGCGGGTGCTCAGGAATCTTTGGGAGAGAGTGGGAGACATTGTGAATATCAATGAATGAGGCAATGGTAAGTAAGGACCAAAGGAGAGAAGGAGAAAGAGTGATAAAGATGTCTGAGTCAAAGAGGCAAGTCGGAAAGATCCCCGCGGCGAAGGCCGAGGGGAAAAATCCACTTTGGGTTTAGCGCCTCCGACTGCGGCGCCCCTCGCAGCCACGTGCCCGCCACCTGCCTGTTTCGGTCAACGAAAATGGTATCATTTTAGTCTCTATCTCTATCTCTATCTATCCCTGTGCAACATCGCTGTCCTCTTCTCCAACTAAACTCCAACAACTCCATACTTCGTAAATCATCACCATCATCACATCACTGCTCATTCACCAGCACATAACGGTACCGCGCCTTACCTGCGTGCATATCCACAATGGCCTGATTGGCGTCCTTCATCGGGATCTCTTCAATCCACGCCTTGACTCCCTTCTCGGCAACGAGCTGGAACATCTCACGGATCTCGTTGGGGCTGCCGATAAAGGAGCTGGTGGCCTTTAGACGACGCTGCAGCTTGCCGACAGGGGCCAGGAGAACACCGTCATCAGGAAGTCCGACCTGGACCAGGGCACCGCCCGTCGCGAGCAGGCCCAGGTACTCGGTCATGGGCATCTATATCCCCATTAGTACCCGAAATTCCCAAAGTTATGCGTATAATGGGATAAAAAATACCTTGGTCGAAGAAACCGTGCAGACAATTAAATCCAGAGACCGGGCATACTTGGTAGCCCAGTCCGGCTCATCATCCGTAGCAACATAGAGATCGGCACCCATAGCCAGCGCATCATTGGCCTTGCCAGTCTTGCGGGAGATAGCAACCACCTTATCAGCACCCATGGCCTTGGCCAAAAGCACACCGAAGTGGCCCAGCCCACCGACACCAATGATACCCACGCGCTTGCCAGGGCCACAGTTGTGGTGCTTCAGGGGACTGAACAGGGTGACACCACCACACAACATAGGGGCGGCCTGCGCCGAAGGGATGCTGTCGGGGATCTTGATAACGAAGTGAGACGGGGTGCGGTTGTACAAAGCATATCCACCGTAAGACTTGCCGCCGTTCAGGTGCACATTGTTGTAGGTACCGACGATCTTGTTGGAGCAATACTGCTCATCGCCCATCGCACATTCGGGACAATCTCCCAGACGACCAAGGCAGGAATCGCTCTGCGCGCCGACACCCACGCGGTCACCAACCTTGATGCCACCGACAGCCTTGGATCCAACGCGCACGGCAGTGCCGACGATTTCGTGGCCCACGCAGCAGGGATACAGGGCAGGTCTCTGTTGCGGTTAGTATCTAAGATTTGGAAACTGTATCTCAACCGATACATAATGGTAGATGCCTTACCCAGCCGCTGCGGAGAGTGTGCAAATCGGAACCGCAGATACCGCAGTGAGTGATCTTAATGTCAACATCGGTTTCCTCCCACGGCTTGGGCTCAAACTCCTGCCAGACCATCTTTCCGTCGGCGGAGTCCTTGTCGAGACCCATCCATCCTTCAAACTTGTAATCTTGAGCCATTGTGAATGATTGAGTGGGCAGAGGTATGTCTAGGTTTGGAGTATGACAGGTGCAACTAAGTGCAGGGATAGGAGACAACCCCAATTCTTTATAATTTATACGCCAGGAACCACTACAGAGGGGCAACTGCTATTCCATGGATCATTCATCGGTTGGATCGGCAGATGGCCCACTTTTGGCCAGAGACAGATTAGCCAAGAAGGGAGAAGAAGAGGCGGAAAGGGCACGGGTATTGCGGATATCCCATCGATGGCCTATTAGCCCACTGAGAAGAAGTACTTTGTGGTCTAGATGGAGTCTTTCCGATAGACATCTGGCGGAGTCTTGCCTCGATCCGGCTGCTTGTTTTGCAGCATTATTAATGCTCTTAATTCAACCTTACCTGTAGACTACAAGATTAGTTTTCCTATACAGAAACCAAATCTCAGTAATTGGGTTGGGTATTATTCTTCTAGATTGAATTATTAATTGTAACTGAACGAATACTTTTTAATGCTAGTGTTTCTCCAATTTCTCCAAATCTTCAACCTTCTCCAAAGCCGGACAATGAAACTAATAAAGTGGACGGACGAAGCGCCCCCACTAAGAAATGAAAAATAGAAGAAAACCAAAAGTGGGAAAACCTCCCTACAGCCTTATGGACAGGTTAATTGATTGATTTTATTATCTCCAAAAGTATCCCTTAAATTCTCATTATACCCAATAAAATACATGACATGTGTGGTGTGATCTAACTCATAAACAAATCTTCACGGCCCGATTTGAAGAAACGACGCGGAAACCTTGCAGGAATCGGATCTTATCGGGACTCACTCTAATCAATGTAATCTCGTTCCGAATGAGGGTCCGATTCGGTATCTTTTATCTTTTCATCAATCACCAAGTAGATTGATTGATAGCGATAACTTTCCTACTTTACTGTGCTGTCTGTCTGTCTGCCTCGCTACATACATTATTTCCGGACTGGTATTCTTATTCCAGTCTTATTATTGATTAAAAATATCAGGACATATTCGCTACACTGAGATGAATTATCGTGAGGGTACACTTCGGTAATATTCTCGGATTTATGTCTGTGACACGATACTATAGTTGACCGCTACTAATTATCTATAAGTATCGGTCATATTGGGGTGGTATGGCGTTATCTATACTACTACTTTTTAAGTAGCCTATGCGTTGCATTGAGCGTCGCATGTACTGGACGTATTATTATAGGAATAGGTAAGTTATTGCAGCTTCTGCTGTGTATCTTTCTGTTTTTCCATTCTACTAGTTTATATTGGGGGTTCACGTCAATTGAAAGACCCAAGCAATTAATTATACCATTGGCATCTTCAACATGCTGCATTTATACTCGGGATCTGTAAAAGGTTCAAGTAAAAAAGTAAATAGATTGATAGAATTAAACACATCCCGAAAAGTAAGATAAAAAATAAAGTATTATACCCCCCTAAGCCATCCCCTCCACCCCCATAACCGTATCGACATCCTTATCCCCCCTCCCACTAACACACAACACAACATGACCACCGACTCCAACCTCTCTCGCCACATCCACCACCTTGGCAATCGCATGCGCCGTCTCCAACGCCGGCAAAATCCCCTCCAACCGACACAACAACCTCAACCCCTCCAGCGCCTCGTCATCCGTCGCCGAGATGAACCTCGCTCTGCCCACCTCTTTCCAATGCGCCAATTCAGGTCCAACACCAGGATAATCTAGCCCCGCGGACACGGAATGCGTACCGGAGATCTGCCCATGTTCGTTCTGAAGTACGTACGTCCGCACTCCATGGAATACGCCTACGGAACCAGACCCAGAGGATAAGGTAGCGCAATGATGCTCCGGGCCGGTGGTACCATCGCCGCCGGCTTCCACGCCAATCAACTGGACAGACGAGTCTTCAGAGAAAGGGTAGAACATGCCGACGGCGTTAGAGCCGCCGCCTACACAGGCGACCACTGCGTCCGGGAGACGATTGATTTGCTGCGCCAGCTGGGTTTTGGTTTCCTGGCCGATGATGGATTGGAAGGTGCGGACGATTGTGGGAAAGGGGTGTGGTCCAATGGCTGAGCCGATGATGTAATGGGTTGTGTTAAGGCGCGTGATCCACGCGCGAAAGGCTTCGTTGACGGCGTCGCGGAGTGTGCGGGATCCGGATTCTACGGGGATGACGGTGGCGCCGAGAAGGCGCATCCGGAAGACGTTGAGGGCCTGCCGGCGGACGTCTTCGGAGCCCATGTATACGGTGCATTTCATGCCGAATTTGGCGCATACGGTGGCGGTTGCTACGCCGTGTTGGCCGGCTCCTGTTTCGGCGATGATCTCGGTCTTGCCGAGTCGGCGGGCGAGAAGGATCTGGCCGAGGGCGTTGTTGATCTTGTGTGAGCCGGTGTGGTTGAGATCTTCGCGCTTTAGCCAGATGGTGGCGCCTCCGGCGTGGGAGGTGAGGCGTGGGGCTTGGTGTAGGGATGAGGGCCGTCCGATGTAGGGGTAGTAGGAACGGTATTCAGCCCAGAAGGTTGGGTCGTCGATGGCGGTGTTGAAGCCGGCTTCTAGTTCGTTGAGACATGTCGTTAGGGCTTCTGGTACGTACTGGCCGCCGAAGGTGCCGAAGCGGCCGGGCTTGGACGCTTCAGTTGACTGCTCTGAGACAGGGAGGTTTGATGATGATGAAGATGGGTGAGTGTTCTCTGGGACAGAGTGAGGTTCGGTTGGCTCGACTGTCCGACATGTAATCTGAGAGCAGTAGTCTTGGATGGTAGCTGCACCCTGGCCTGCAGGGGCGTTTGCCAGCTGGGTGATTATCTCACTGCCAATGACGGCGCCGTCTGCGACAGAGGTGACGCCGAGGAACTGTTCACGGGTGCTGACGCCGAAGCCAACGGCCACCGGTACTCCGCCGGAAAGATGCTTCACGCGCTCCATTAGTTCCGGGAGATCGTGACTCAGAGTGCCAGTGACGCCAGTGACACCCATTCTGGACACAAGATATATAAAGGAATCGGCAATTCCGCAGAGAGTTTTCATGCGGTCCTCTGTGGTCGACGGGGCTATCAATGGGACGTAGGAAAGACTGCTCAAAGGATACGTGTCAGTGGATGGTCAAGCAATGCCATGTTGCCTCAACAATTGGTATTAGAAAGGTAACTAACCCAGCATCTCTACACTGGTTCCGGAATCGAACAGCTTCCTCGGGCGGTAGATCGACAATGATGAAGCCATCCACCCCCGCTGTCCTGCTCGCAGCGAGGAGCTCGGATTCCCCATAACGCATAATCGGGTTATAGTAACCCATGAAGAGAACGGGAACGTGCAGACCTTTTTGACGGGCATCCTTAACCATTTGCAACATAGAGGATATGGTGACACCGTTATCGAGCGCCTTAAGGTTTGACATTTGTATGGTAGGGCCGTCGGCAATAGGATCCGTGAAAGGGAGACCGAGTTCAATGACATCTACCACATCATTAGCACACCAGCGGACGTTGTCACTTATACAAGCTAGGAAGTATTGCATACCTGCTCCTCCAGCCTGCATTGCAAGCATAATGTCTGGAGTCTCTGCTGCCGTAGGGAAGCCAGCCGTGACATAGGTCACAAGGGCTGGCCGGCCCTCCTGCGCACACCGGGCGAAAGTTTTCTTTAGTTGATCCATTGCACGGTAATAGAAGGAGTTCAATGGATTCCAGTCTGAGAAAAGCGACGAGAGCCATGAGAATGGCTTGACTATTTATAGTGGTTCACAGACTGCCGGAAGTCCGGGCAGGATGAGCAGCCGTGACTCACCCGGACAAGGGAGGGTTTCGGTTCCGACCAACTAGCATTGCTGGCCCCCCGCTAGAATGGTTAAATGCAAAGTCAGCAAGTCCTCTGAAGTTGGGAAAAGTTTCCTGAATGCATTGACCGGGGCAGAAGTGTGCAATTAAGTAAGGGATACGTAGAATTGATCAATGCTCGTCAAGTCCAATGAGGAGATGGATATACAGGTGGGCGGAAACACCCAGAATGACAAACAGGAGAAAAGAAGATAGACAAGAGTAGTATCAAGATAGACCCCAAGCTAGAGTAACGAAAAATAGATCTATATTCGACATGCATCAACAGAATTATGTGTGCTTTTGGCTCAACCTTCCCGCACCTGCGATTCAGCTATACGAAATCGTGCGCCAACATACAGACATGGCTCATTGCGCTCAGAATAACGACAAAATATCCTCGTTTGTCTTCTTTGGTTGGCTTCCTCCAGGAGGTGGTGAAGCCATGCCACCTCCAGACAGGTCCAGCCCCTCAAAGCCATTCATCAAGTCTGCACCAGCACCGCCACTGGGAGCACCGCTCCCGCTGGCCGGGGCGGCGGCGGCGGCGCCATCGCCAAACACTCCGAGCAGGTCGTCCAGGTTGTTGCTTCCAGAAGGTGCCCCTGCGGCCGGAGATTCCACCCGCACGGGCGTTCCAGCAAGGCCTTCGAGACCTGACATCCCAGCGCCCGGTTCTTTCTGAGCAGATGCCGGCGCGGTGCCATCGAAGTCGATATCCAACAAGTTCTCGACGTTGCTCTGGGCTTGCGGAGGCGGAGCACTGCCAGTAACAGCTGCTGCTGCCGCCGCTGCCGCCAACGGATTCTCCCGAGCGTTTTGGATTTGTTCCCTAGGATTTTCATTAGCCTGGATTCCAGGTAACCAGCTTTGCAAAGCGAGAGTAAAACATACTCGATGGCAGCTCTTTGTACGGCATCTGCACCGAATCTGCCCTGTCCAACAAATTGCTCCGGAGGCTTGTGGTAGACAGATGCGAGGGTGGAGAGCTCGCCCAGTAGCTGATCGAGGAGATTCGGGGGAAGAGAGTGGATTGTAGTGACGATCGGCGGTTTGTCAGACAGTACGATGTTCTTCGTAGCATTGGGGTCGCTCGTGTTGGACAGCAAACGCCAATACACGTAAGCCCTATCGCGGACATCAGGGTTGTCATTCTCAGCCGTGGCCGCCTGCAGCACTTTCTGGACAAGCCCCTGAGCCTTCTCGGGCCGCTTGAGGAAGAGCTTGACGACAGCGGTCAAGATCTGCAGCTGGGTCTGCACAAAGGATCAGCAATTGGTCGAGAGGCTTGGCGAGAAAAATAAACGAACCTGAGAGAACTCCTCATTGAAGCCTTCCACAAAACCAGCAAGAATGTCACCCGCGTTGCTGATCTTCTCCGCATACTGACCAACGATCCAGATGAGCGCAGCGCGCGCATTAGGTTCATCCAGTTCATCGATACACTTGCAGAGAGTGGGAATGATTCCTTCGTAGCCGGGATATTTGCGGAAGATGTCCTTGATGACCACGATCGCCTCTTGCACCACATAATTGACCTTGGTGTTAATGAGGTCCAGCAGGGTGTTGACACACTTTTCGCTGGCGCTCTCGATCTTAATGGCGACCTGACCGATAGCTTTGACGGCACGGCGCACAAAGTCCATGTCCACCTCCAGCGCGTACTCCTTCAGCTCTGCCAGGAGCTGGTCGACGTTGCGGTCGTTGGCTATGCGGACCATGATCTCCAGCTTCTGGAACTTAACATAAGGTGGATCATTGTACTTGCAGAAGAAGACCCGCAGTTCCTTGTTCAGGATATCAGGCTGCTTCTGCAACAACAAATCAATGTTCCGTAAAGCCACATACTGGACTTCGGGCGCCGACGACACCAGCGTTACTGAACATCATACATCAGCAAGTAAGTCGGTCAGCAGAATCGATGGTTATCTTACCAAGCGGGGGAGCCATCTTTTTCAGGTAGTTCTTCGCCAGCTCATAGTTGACGTTCCTCATATGGAGGAATACCACCTTAACGGCCGCCAGGACAACACTGGGGTTGGCATGTTGGAACTGGGGAGCAACCCTTTCGCAAATGTGTTCAGATTCAGTCACTTCGTTGGTTCTGTATTCGGCCAGAGTAGTCAAAATTGTGACTCGACCCCATTCCGTGCACTCGTTCAAGGCCATAAGAAGTTTGCGCAGAGTGTTGGAGGTCACCTTGAGGGCTTGCGTTTCAGGGGCAGCGTGGTAGATTTCGGACAGTGCGGTGACGGAGTTGGCGACAACCATGGGGTTGGGATCACCAATCATCTCTTGCAGCATCTCAAGGAAGCCGTTTTCCAGGCACATAGCGGGGTTCAGGTCGAAGAGCTTCGCTACACAGATCGCGGCGGTCTTCCGGACATATGGCGACTCATCGCGAAGCGTCTTGCGAAGGGGCTCCTCCATATAATCCACCATCTTGTCCACGCGGATACATCCCATTGTCCGGATCGCGAGAGCCCTGATGAGGGGGTTCGGGTCTTCGGAGTCTTGTACGAAGGTGTTGACGGCGAGAATGCAAAGGTCCGGGTGAGATTTGGCGTAGTTCCTGGTACGTAGCGAGTGTTTAGTAGAGATCACTTGGAAAATCAAAGAGCGAACACGCACATGAGATAGAGGTATACTAGTTTCTTCTGCTCGAGATCGCTGGTCGCAATGTTCTTGAGGACATCCGGAAACAGAGCGGAAACGTCCTTGCCCAACGTCATGGCCATGATGGTCTTCTGAATGGACTCCTTCCTATGCGCGCATCAGAGAATGAGTCACGGGCTATCGGCGGTTCTGCATAGGCAGATTCATGTCGACGTACCGTTCATATGCATACTGAGATCTGTCGAGAGGTCAGCAAGATGTCGGTCACCGATCGGGCACGGGGCACACCATACACAAGACCAGCTCGCAATTCGAAGGTCTCTCCTTTTCTGGGGACCGCAAAGGCCCCCCTGATCTTACTCATAGCCATGCTGAGCGAAACCGGGCTTCAGCGACGACGGGGTCGCGCCTCCGCAAAACCAGATGGGATCGGAAGTGGGAATGCAGGAGACTGCGGGGAATTAATGCGAGGCGGCGAGAGCTTCAGGGAGAACCGGACACGGCAGCAATCCGGCAGAGGATGGTTGGACGAGTAAAAGGAAACAAGACAAGGTTAAAGGAAGAGAAGACAGAAAGTATAGAAAAAAGACCCTAAGAGAGGGAAGAGGGGGGTTGATGGGGGGGAGCAAGAGGGCCGGGCAGGAAGTGGAAGGAGGACAGATACAATCAGGGAGTCGAGCGAGTGAGTGTCTGGACCCAACACTAACTTAACCTGAGCCGCTCTCTTTCTTCCCCGGTTTGGCTTCCCCGTCACCACCACCACCACCACCACCGCCGCCGCCTTCCGTCTTTCTTTCCTTCTCCTGTTGAACAGCATTACTTGCTACCAGAGCTATGGTATGTAACTTAAAATTACCCCCTCAAAAGCTACTACTCACCTCTCCACCCTAGGCAAATCTACCCAATCTCCGACGCCTGTTTGTCGAGGCTAGAACAGAGGCGGAAGAGAACGAGTACTCCAGAACGGCGGTAAGCTCTCGCAAGGTGTCGCTATACCATGATTCCAATTATTGACTGACATGCTATATAGTTCTACAACCTCGTCCTCTTCATCTCTTCCGTCGCCGTCTTTAGCTTGGTGGCTCAACGTATGGGCGGAACAAAGACAGGGAAATAAGGCGTGATGTGCCAACATGGACTATTCAATTATCTCGAGTGTCATTACGACCCACAGCCTGCGCCAGGCAGATACTGCGACAGCTAAATCATGCAGCAACCCGCACATTGATCGTCCCACCATCTCAGTCCGTTTCCTCTCCCTCGCTCTCTAAAAAGGCCAGACTCTTCCGCCCGCGATTCAGCCGGCGCTTCGGTCGACTATTATCACTGTTCTCGCTGCCGCTTCCTTTACCCCAGCGCTTGGCTCCTTCTTGGACCATCTCTAGATCAGCTTTGAGTTCACGCTCCTCGCGGATACGGTTAGCCTTTTCAACCGAGTAGCGCCCCTCCATGCCTGCGTCTTTCAGCATGCCCTTGAGGTGATTGATCTTCGCTTTGGGGGTATCGTAGGGAGCCAGCTCCCGTGCCCACATCTTGCGGATCCCGCACTTCAACAGCCAGCCTTGCAACCGCTTGATTTCCGCCTGGTTCGGGTCTATATCCGCATCCTTTCCCTTTGCCGTTGTCTGTTTCCTGCCCTTCCGTGGGGGTGCCTCGGCACTTTTCTGTCGCTTGCGGTTCGGCTTCGGTTTAGGCTCCTCGTCTAGGACAACTGAAAGTTCGCTCTCAGAGTCGTCTTTTGGCGTCTCTTCAGCTTTCTCTGGTTTTGCCCCTTCTTCCTCATCGGAATCTTGAACATAGTCTTCGGAAGTCTTGGGCGATGGCTGCTTCTTCGGTGTTGTCTTGGTCTGTTTTTTCGGGACCTTTTCTACCTTGTCTTCATCCTCGTCTGGTGATCCATTGGCTGCATCTCCGTCATCGGATTCGGAAGTGCTTCTCTTCTGGCGTTTGCGCGAAGTTGATGGCTTCTCTGGTCTCGCTCGTTTGGCAGGCTTTGCGTCTTCCGAAGCAGATGAAGCGGCATCTTCCTCGTCATCCGGCACGGGTTCCTGGGTAGCTTTCTCTTCCTCCTCCTATATACATCAGCAAGTCAGTAGACGATCTTCATAAACATCATACACTCTTAGCCATGCACCCAATGACAGCCAGGAAACCCGCAAACTCACCACCTGATCCTTGATAATCTGCTCACTCCTTGTCTTCCAATCCCCCTGAGTCTTGTAAAAGCCTTCCTCCAGCTGTAGTGCTTTCTCCGCAGCTAGCCGCACCCGCTTCACCGTCAATTCCTCCATTTTGCCTGACTTGTACACCTTCGTAACTGCATCACGCAGTGCCTTCTCTAAGACATCATCGGCAGGTCGACTAGACGCAGATTCAGCTTCTGACTCGGGCTCCGAGCTCGAAAGGGCGTATCGTGGCGCCATTGCGCTTGTATAACTGTATGGGGGTAGATGGCACTGCGTTCCGATAACCTCAACTGTCGCGTGGTACCTAGCAGGAGGGGACACGGCGCTAGTTAATTAGCTAGTTCGATAAGTTACCGATCGCGTTCTTGCAGCACTGTTGATAATCTAGTCAGGCACAGAAGCTTATTTCACTAGCAGTCAATGTCCAAGCTAGGACGCGTACTGACGCGAAAAGAACAAGTTAACTAGTTGATCAATCACAGTACGCGGATCCACGAAGCCTGGACGTCCCCATCATTCCATTGCTCCAGGCAAGGCACAGGCGTGGGTGCAGGTGAGGGATGGTCGTTAATTCACTGGCGCGACCCAAAATGGCTTAGTAAGTGCTTGTAGATTATGTGACTGTTGTATTATCTATAATAATAATTTTAAATTATATTATTTTTTTTTCTTTTTCTTATTATTTATTAATATATTATTACTACTGATTACCATGGCTGAACTCAAGAAAAATATAAGTTTAACTACTTTCTGAGTAGTTTATAATTACTTTCTAAGTAATTTATAACTACTTAATATAAGAGTAAAGTAATTTTAAGCTGATTATTTAATAAAAATAAAAATATTATAAATAATATTTATATACTATAGTTACTGGCCAGCTGGTGCTTTCTATCTCTATTTAAATTAGTATTATTTTAATAAAATCTTATTTATATACTTGTAAAGTAGTTATTAACTACTTACTAATTATTTAGAATAATAATTTTAAATATAAAATTTATTATAGAGAGATTTTCTGCAGGATAAAAAAATATTTAAAAAGAATTATAAATTTATTTTTAATTATTTATTAATTATTTATTAATTACTTATTAATTATTTAAGAAAAAGTAATACTTATTTATAAATAATCTATACTTACATTTATAAATCTATAAGGATTTTATTATTAAGACTAGTAATAAGAGAAGACAGGCCCTATAAAAATAAATTAATAATATTATTAATAAAAAAATTATATATTAACTATTTATTAACTACTTATTAACTACTTGAAAAAATAATATAAATAATTATTTAATAACTTTACTATAAAATAATAGTTTTTTATATCTGATTATATTCTAAAGTCTAAGACTACTATTTCTGCTGATTAAATCTTGATATTTAGTTTTTTTAGAAAATTAAATTTTAATAAATCTTATTCTCCTCTGCTCCTCTGTCAGGATAAAAAAAATAAATATTTTATAATTATTTAAAAATTATTTCTTAATTAGTTAACAATTATTTACTAAGTATTTAGAATTATTATATTACTAAGATATATATTAAAATTAAAAATATAGATTATTTCTTATCCTGCAGTATTTACCAGACTATAAAAAATTATTATAAAAATATATAGATATATATATATTTTTTATAATTTAATTATAGTAATCTAGCAGCTGAAATTTTATAACTATAATTTAATAATTAATAAGAAAATAATATTAAAAATAATAAAAAAGAGATTAAATAATTTAAAAAGAAGTAAGATAAGTATAAAAAAAAGTCTGAGAAGAAATCTGAGAAGAAATCTGAGAAAAAGTTTATAATAAAATAAGAATTTTAATTAATTATAAATTAATTAGAAATTAATTTATAAATAGTTAATAACTATTTTATAACTAATTTATATTTAAATTTTTGATTAAACTAGACCTTCTGCTTTATATATAAATAATTAATTAATAAATAATTAATAATTATTTAAAAGAATAATTTACTAAGATTATAATAAATATATTATATAGAATATATATATATATATATATATATATATATATATTTAGGCCCATGGGTAAAGATATATATTTAAAATATTTAAAAAAATATCAAGTATTTAATAAATAATTATAAAATAATTAATAAGTACTTATATTAACTAGACTAATCTAGATTTTAAAATTATTTATATTATTTAATTAAATCTAGCTCCTGTATCTTATTTTTAAGCTTCTATTTTTAAACTTCTTTTTTCTATTTTTTAATTTTTACTTTTAATTTTTATAATTCAAGTTTCTAGTGTTTTTATTCTAAATTAATAATATTATTTAAGATAGTATATTATAAATTCTTAAAAATAATACTTCTAAGTACTTAGTAAGCAGTTATAAAATAATTATTAAATAATTAAATTAATATATCTAGTTTCTTCGGATTGTAAAGATGCTTTTAAAGAAAATAATATAAATTAAGTTTTAAAGTAGTCTTACTTTATACTAGAACCAGAAAAATACTAATATTTCTAATTTTTTTCTTTATTATAAATTAGTTAAGTAGTTACTAAATACTTAATAAATAATTAAAATTAACTTTATTAAATATAACAGAGGAAAAAAGATTCTATATTAATAGTATAATAAAAATAATAAATATTTAAATTATTATAATTTTATTATTAAATAATATTTTCTTTATCCAGCTTAGCAGAACTATTAAGTAATTAATAAATATTTTCTAGATAGTTAATAATTACTTCTTAAATACTTATTTTTTTATTATTTTAATTAGAGTCAAGAACTTTTCTACAGTATAAGACTTTTAATATAATTATTTAATTATATTAGTATATTTTTATAATTAAATTTATATATATAATTTAATAAATAAGTATGCTTGAACTAATCCTGCTTTAATTATAGAACTTTTTTTTATCTAGTCTAATTACAGATATTCTTATTTTTATTATTTAATTAAATAATTAATAAATACTTATTAAGTACCTGATATATACTTATCTTTAAAAAGATTAATATATTTATTATAATCTTTTATACTTATATAATTAAGAAAATTTATTATTTAATTTTAAGTTCTATTTCCTTGAGATCCTGGCCCAAGGACTTTTAAAATTATATATTAAAAATAAACTTAATAAAAAATAATTAAATATAAAAGCTATTATTTTATAATATAATAATTAGAATTAATTTCTTATAGATATTAACCAAGTCCTAAATAATTAATAAGTAATTAATAAATAATTAATAAATAATTCAGAAATAACTAACCTACCAGTATATTATTTAAAATCTATATTAAGAATAATTCCTTGGATACTAACATTATAAATAAAATAGAATTAAAATTACCATCCAGTAATTTTTATAAATAGATTAAATATTTTCTGAAAAAGTAAATAATAGCTATTAATTATATTTTATAAAATAAAAATCCAGAAAAGAATAATTACTTTATAAATAATTAGTAAATACTTATTAAATAATTATAAAATTAAAAACTTACTTTTGTACTGATGTGATAGGATCTACTTGTCAGGATAGAAAGCCTGTCAACTAGGTAAGGGATCGTCCACCAAACACTATGTATTTATCTGATAATAACAAAGGTAGTCTATATCCACAAGATAAACTAATCCTTAAGAGATCAGTAACTTATTACAGAGGAATCAGTATCTTATAAATACTAAAAAGATATAGAATTATTACTGATAACCTTATAACTTCTATAACTATTATAATATATTATTCTAATAACTTTTATTCTAATAACTAGATTATTTTATTATAAATAGCAGTCTTCTCTGCTGGAACAAGCCACCTGGCTCAGGTATTAAAAATAATCTTATAAATTCTTAATTCAGAAATATAGAGATCCGATAGCAAAAGATAGAAAACTTATAAAATATATAATATAAATAAAATCATATACCACTTCTATATAGCTTTATAAGTATTTAGTTATGTTTATATGGGTGGATTTATTATAAAAAAATATAAATAATAAAATCTTTTATATTACTTCTTTTTCTCTTTTTTTTTTATCCCGTGGTTATCTTTTCTTTAATTTCTTGTAATTATTCTATTTACTTTTTATTATTATTTCATATACTTTTTATTATTTCTATTATTATATATTAATTACTTAGCAATCAAGTGTCTTTCTATATTTATTTCTTACTTTATTTATTCTTAAATTATATACTTTGTCGGGCGGCCAGGTGGCACTAAGCCAAAAAGGGTAAGCGGTCTAGTGCAACTAGGCCTAAAGAGGAAATATAAAGATAATATATCTTGATCACTTGGTCAAGAGGGTAAAGTCAGATAATGATTATATAAT
>BTWD01000193.1:0-18712 GCA_036986335.1 Aspergillus sp. AS01 | reverse complement strand
CTACATCGCCCCTAACAATAATTAAATAAAATAAAAAGTCAAAGAAATAATTATTAATTATTTATATTATAATAGTACAGGATTAAATAATTTATTTTAAATAAAATAAATTATATATAGTATCCAACTGGAAATTTTAAAAATATTTTATTTTATTTATAAAATCATTATATCAAGTATTCTATTTATTACAGATTTTTTCAATATTTACTATAATAATTAGTTGCCGCTGAGACTGACAAGTTTATGCTAGATTATAAGAATAATAATATATTTCTAGCTAAGAATAGCCAGTCTTAAAGAAGAGAATAATATAATAATAAATAATATAATCTAGCATATAATGTAGTATATAATATAGTTTTTATTTACTTTACTAATTATATGTGATCTTATTTATTTATTCTATTTATTTTATTTTACTTATTTATCTTTATTATTTATATATATTTTCTTATACTCCTTTCCTTTTCCTCCTCATGTTCGATATTCTAGTTTAAACGTGCTGAATATGATTATTTGATTGGCTCTCACACAGTGCGGGGGCTTTAGTAAGTTAAAATTTAATTAAATTAATATTGACTTTTAATTGATAGTTTATTTTTAATTTTTACAAAATTAAAAGCTCATTAGCTAGTCTTTAAATTTCTAGACAATTTATATAAATTTGGTAATAACCTCATCATTACTTCTTTGTATATAGTTACGTTTTCGGAAATAATAATTCTGATTGACTAACATAACTAATGATAAAATTAACTGACTTTATTTTATCTTAGGATTTTAATGATTATATTCCAGTATGGTCTATATTAAGTAATATAGATTAGAATTATTAATCATTAGATACTTATATAGATATTTTTAATACTGAAATATTGTTTCACAACTCAGGATTCTATATATATCCATAAAATAATCTTATTGTCAGTAAGCTGAAAATCAGGATCCTAAAATATTAAAAAGAATATTAAATAAATTACATTAATAAATTTATTTTTTATTAATAGAAAGTAGATGCAGTTTAGGTTTTTTTCAAAATATAATTTTTTAAGATAAATTATATAATTGTATAAAAGTGGCCCCATGAAGTCTATATATATATATAATAATATTTTTTAATATATAATAGTTTAAATATAGTTTAGATATTATTATATTAAAATCTTATATTTTCATACTAAAAAATTATATCAAAACTGAAAGACTCTCCTAGCAGTTAGTTTATAATATACTTATTTATGATCATTATTATAATTAGTAATGCTGTTATTATAGAAGTTAAGACTTAAAATTCTTTATTTTTATTATTATTGAAATTTATATACTTGCTATTTCAGTAGCAAGTTATTAATTTAATTTTATTAATTTAAATAACTAGAAGTCCTGTACAAGGAAAAAACTTATTATTCATAATTAATATTATATCATAATTAATTCTAGAATTAGAAACAGATGTTTTTCCATAAGATTATTTATAAATAAATATCTTAGTATCGGTATTTTAAGACTGACTTTTTTTAAATATCCCAGGATTTAATATAGGATTATCATTCATTATAAGGTTGATTGCTATATGGCTTTTGATATTCACTGAATCTAGAAGATTTTATAATTCTTATAGCTTTGATTATAAGTTATTTTAACTTTTTTCTTGATTTCTGAACAAATATAATTTTATTTAATATATTTTAACTAACTAAGCTCTTAACTGTATAAATCAATAACAGTATCCTGTATACTAGTCATAGTAGTATTAAATAATTTTTGTAAAAGGATTGTTTTATATATAATATCTAGCTAGAGAATTAATAGAAAATTGAATAATATAATATATACAATTCTTATCAGTATTTTCCTTATCAATATAATTAGCATTTTCATATTTTCTATATAATATATACAGACCAGGTGCTTATAATGATATTGATATATTTATTCATTATTTTAATATTTATAATACTAGAGAATATGGTTAATCATAATTATAAATTATAAAATTAAAATTATTATTATTAGATTAAATTCTTATGTAAATAGCCTCAATAATATAATCATCATTATATTTTTATCATTCATATGACTAAACAGCTTTTCTAGACAGTTTCTATAAGATTTTGTTTGATTTAAATATATATTTTATTAATAAAATAATTTGATGATAAATATTAATAATAAGCGGGTACTCAGTTTATATGAATATTGTAAGATTATTTCCTTTGTTTATATTAATATTCATATTAATAAAAGTTATAATATATTTGTAATATCTAGATATTATATATATATATTCTTAATCCAGGAAATAATTATATATTAAAATATTATATATTCTTTATATTATGGATAATAAGAGGTATATTACTATTTAAAAAAGTCTTTTTAATTATAATCATATAATTTAAAATTTTAGGATCTCTGCAGATAATTATATTTTCAATAATTTATTCAAATGCTGATTTTATAATAGGAAAAACTAGACTTATTATGGTAAAAATTATATATATTTGATTTTCTTATCGGGGGTTTTAGCTTACTTGAGGTCCTGAAGATTCTTATAATAAAAATTAATTAGATTAAACTAGTATCTTATATATATATTACAATATGCATATTAATAAAATATATAGAAATAATCCTAAGTACCCTGTAAAAGCACGCCCACCAATACTTTTAGGGGTTGAATAACCCTGAAAGTTATATTTAACTGCTCTCTAAGATTATCTATATTACTTTTTCCAGTATTATATAATATTATATAACCATAATATTATAAAAGACTATTAGAAGAATTATATAACCTAAATAATTAAATTAATTATATACAAGAATTTATATGTTGAAGTGAATATCTTATCTTATTAAATAATATTAAGAATTTTAAATACTTTGAGGAAAATAATAACCGATATAATTCTCTAATAAATATCTTTCTGACTTTTCTAAATATTATAATTATATTTATAAAGAAAATAACATGGATTTTCTTCCTGAATATAATTGTAAAAAATTTTATAAAAATTAAAAATATTATATATTTATAATAAGTTAATTAAATTAAATTAATTAAATTTATTATAATATTAAAGAGCAGGGGCTCTATACTTATCTTAATATAATATCTATATTTAAAAATAATAAATAAGAATTTATATTAATCTCTAGATTATATATAGTTTAATTAGCTTAATAAAATATATTAAAAATAATAATACTAGCTTGATTTGATTGATTTTTATAAAGATATTAATTCTAGTTAAGCCAGAATCCCTGGCAGAAAACCTGGAATTATATATATAGAATTTTTAATATAATAATCTAACTACTTCAATACAGAAACCAGAATTTAATTAATTAAATTGGTAAAAATATCATTACCTGTAAGGATTTTAAGATCTTAAATTATAAGATTAAACTAAATAAATTCTTTTAAATAACAATATATTTCTTATTATATATAATATAAAAAATATAAAATATTTTATATATATAAATATTCGCCAGATCAAGACTCTGAAAATAAATATAATATTTAAATATTATAAATATACTATAGCTTTTATTAATATAGATATTAATATAATTGAAATAAATAATTTTTAAAAAAATTAATATAAACTGCCTAAATATCTGTCTATTATTTAATATTTACTATTAAATTATTATATTAATAAATATTATATATATCAGCTGGGTAAGATCTTAAAAAAATTATTTAAAGAATTAATTTTTTTATATAAATAATAAAATTTATTAATAATTATACTGCCAGCCGGGTTATTTATATAAGAACTTTATTTAATAATAATAATTTTAATATTATAATTTATAATTAAGACCAGTGTATCTTATAATATTCTACATATTAAAATTATAGATATATATATTAATATTACTGTAAGCATCCGGCCTGTATATCTTATATAAAAGATTATAAAAATATCAATTATTCTTATAAGAACAATATTAATAAGAATTATATATATTATATTTTTTATAATAAAAAGTATTATATCTTTATTTATATCTATGAATATAGAAAGATATATTTAAAAATAATTTATTAAAACTATTAAATTATATTACTAGATTGATTATTTATTTTCTACTCCGATATTATATATAGAAAAAAATGTTTTCATAAATTGTCTAATATTATTATAATTAATATAAAAAAATTTTACTATTACTTTGTTATAAATACTTGACTAGTTATATTATGTAAGGTGATTTAATTTAAAAATTAAGAAAAAAACTACAGCAGTTTAGAATAAGAATTATTATAATAAAGATTATAAAAGCTTTCAAGTTTACTTAAAAAATAAATAATCTTATATTAAATAATTTTATACTAAATCTTAAAATACTAAATAAAGTTAGTTTCAGGATATTAAAATAGTTTATAAATAATTTTAACAGACACAATCTGTTTCTGTTATTAAAATTAATAATAATGTAATAATAAATATAAATAATAATAAATCTTTTTAATACAGAGCCTCTGGCCATCTAGATTAATAAAATTAAATTAATAATAATAATAATAATAATAATAATAATAATAATAATTTTAATAATACTGCTAATAAATATATTATAATCTAATATATTATAAATTAATTACTAGAAGAATCTTCCAGTCATAATATATTTTTTTAAAAAAAGAAAATATAAGATATTAGTATAATAACTATCTAAAAATTATATTTAAAATATTATATATTATAAATAATTGAATATATACAGATCTTACAGCCTTGTTTTTATATAATTATATAATTTATTTTAAAAGATATATCTAAGGAAAATTACTATAAATCTACTTTTTCATTAATAAGAAGATAAATTAAAGATATAATTCATTTAATATTATATTTAATATTTTAATATTCTAATTTTACAGGGACTAGGTCTTACAGCGACTAAAATTATTCATAAATATATAATATTTATAATCCTGAGCTATAAAAAGATATTTTAATATTAGAAATCTTTTATAAAATTATAAATGTCCGTAGTAAGTATTAAATTATTAATAATTTTTGTTTATGTTATTTAATATAAATTATATTAAAATATCATTATTAAAATCTTAAACCAGAGACCCTGGTTAATCTGATTATTAATTAAAATATTAATCTAATATTATTATTCTCTGAAGAAGTAACTATATATAAAAGAAATAATTATAAAAATAATTATCAATCTTATATAAATTATCTTGTAGCTTATACACCAGCTAATTAATTATAAATTAATATCAATTTAATTTAAATTCCGACCCACCGTAATACCTGTATCAAGAATAATAAAATTAGATAATTATTAATTAAAAATTATTTTAAAAGATTTTAACTGTGTATATATCCTGCCTGAAAATAATATTATATTATTAAATAATATTAATATTATTATATTTTATTTTATATTAATGCTTATGGAAGCAGCTAATAAAATAATTTGAAAAAAAATAAATTATATAATAATCCTGTTTAAAATCTAATAATAAGATTAAATAAATAAAGAAAGAGATCAAGCAGATATAAAAATAATATAAATATATATATTTAAAAAGAAATAAAAAGAGAGTTTATATAATTTAATATTCAGTAAATAAAGTGACTACTAATATATCAAGAATTATATATTATAAATAAATTAAAAAAGAAGGTAAATTCATATAAGAATTTTAATAATTAATAAGATAAACTTGTATTAAAAAACTTCTAAAATTTATATTCATATTTATTCTATAAGATTCTAGTAATATATTAAATAATATTCTAATTAATAATCTAGAAAAGAAAACTAGATTATTTTCAAAAATACTTTTTCAAGATCAGTACTACTAACTTGAGTAATATTATAAAATATTATTTATTATTATTATTATAAATATTACAGATTACTTTTTAAAAATTTATAAAATTATATATTAAACTATATCTTGTACACCTGGCCTGGATAATATCTTAATTTTTATTTTATAATAAAAAGTACTCTAAATTAAGCAGATATTTTTAAGACTATTTAACATATATTTAAATTATTAATACTATCTTATATACTTTGAAATCTTGATTATAATTATTCTTTTAAAAGCTAGATAAAAATAATTATATAAATCTAAAAAACTATAATTTTATAGCCTTACTGAGTATAATTGATAAAACTTTTGAATTGATTATTATTATATATTTTAATTATTTAATTAAATATTATAAACTTTTGCTGTAGAAGCATGTAAAAAAATAATAAAAATATTTTTATAAATACACATTATATTTCTTTGTAAAGAATATCCATGCTGCTTAATGAAATAAATATTAGATTATAATTAATATGTTACAAGACTCTCTAATATTTTTTATATTTTATTTATTTTATGAATTAATCTGCTTAATACCAGTAATAGTAAAAATTCTATTATAATTAAATATATAAATAATATCTATATTCTGACCTGGAATCTTATTATTCAAGATTTTTAATTTTAATATATATATGAATATGCTAAGTAATAAAAATAAAAATATTTAAATTTTTATTTATTAAGTATAGTCTGATCTACCTAGTCAGATAATATATTCTTATATTATTTATTTATAATTTTTATATTATAGAATTAATTATTTTACTTACAAAGTATTAAAATTAACCTTATAAAAATAAATATTCTTTTAATATTCATTGTGATCCTGATTTATTAAAAAGAGTTTATTTAAATAAATTATAAATTAGACTAGTTAATTTATTTCTTATTTTATTTTTAATTACTAGTTTAACGTAAAGAATATCTATCAAAAATTATATATATATATATATATATTATAATTTTAATATTTTAATTCCTGTATAGCTGCTCTATATAACTTATATAAAATATAAAAAATTACTAAAAAAATAATATTCAATATTACTAAAATTATAGAAATATCTAGTGTTATATACTTTACTGAATTACTAGAAACTTTTATATAATACTTTATATAGATCTTAAAATTTATTTTAATATTATATTTTTTATCTTATTTTTAAATAAATTATTAAAAACAGTTATCTGTAACTTCTAATATTAATATCTTATTAAATACTTTATAATATATATAATTAATAATTAATAATAAGAAAAAATCTTAAATAAGATTTAATATTCTCTCCTTTGTAAAGACTTAAAATAAATCTTATTCAATTTTTAAATAAAGATTCAGCTGACCTACTTAATCTTAAAATTATTAATTTTATAATAATTTCTTTTTTAATAAAGTCTACTATATATAAAGATTACATAATTAAAAAAATACTCAAGTAGTATTAATAATTAAATACCTTTTTATAAATTTATATGAATAATAATAATTACAGAGACAGTATTAATATAATAATATATATAAGATTCTATATAATTAGCTGCGTAGTAGACTTTAATATAATATACATAATATGTATTAAAGACTTTATTAACACTAATATAGCCCTGGCTTCTATTAAATAATCATATTATATAAATTATATCAATAATTATAATTTTCTTATCTTATTAATCTCTATATTCTCAGGAGTATATAATATAATTATTTTTATTAATAATCAGATTATTATCCAGGTCTGTATTAATTTTCTTAACTAATTTTAATTAGATTAATATATTCTATAAAATATTATGATATAAACTAATTAATTCTTATATTTTAATTTAATATATCCCGTAATAACTTCCTGGTTATAAAAAGAATTCTAATAATAAATATATTAATTATTTTATTAAGACAGGCACTGAGATGGCTGTATAAAAATAAAATATTAATATTAAATATATTAGTAAATTAATCTTAATTTTAGTATATTATATATATTTCAAGACCTTAGCTGATAAAATATAAAAAATCTAATAAATAATTAATTTATATAATTTATATAATATAATATATTCTTCTACAGCTTATCCCTAAAATATTTATATTTATTTTTATATAAATTAGAGCCCCCACTGATCCATGTAAAATAAAATAATATATTATAATAAGTATAAAAAGGTTTAGAGGATTATAAGTATTTTATATATATATATCACATAGCTCTAGATGCGAGTGATTCTTCCAGCTATTCTGGTAATATAATATCTGGCTGCTAGATTAATACCATCTGCCACTCAGCCGTAGGGCTGACATAAGCATGTATGAATAGTTAAATCAAACAATCAATTACTCAATCAAATATATTTATAATGATAATAAATTTAAATATTAACTATTTATATCTTATTATAAATAATATATTATTTAAGATTCTGTACCTTATTATTACTTAAATCTTAATTTGATTATTAAAATTTAGAATTAGTTTTTAATGAAATCCTGTATTTCAAAATTATGATTGATAATTAATCAGTTTATATTCTGTGAAATTATATTATTCTTATAATTGAATAAATATAAAATAGATATATATAATAATATTTAAAATACTTTATAATAAAAGATTCTTCACTACTGCTGCTAGTATTTACTTTTTAGAAAGATTTATAACAAAATAAAAGATTATATATACAAAAGATACCTTATTAATTACTCTGAGTCACTTTATAAGATTTATAATATTTAACTTTATTAGATCATATCTACTTACAATATTATCCTTAATAAAGCACCTGTTTATAATTATTATTATTAATACTTGTAAATAATTTTAATTTTATATATTATAATAAGACTAATACAGAGACTTTAGTCGAAAAATTCTTATTATTAATTATTATATTTAATATTTTTTTAATATCACTAACCTGTTCCTGTCTTTTTTTCTAGTTATTCCATTATTAATACGAAAAAGAAGAAATTAGATTAGTTATTAGAATATAAAATAATATATTATTATCTTTATTTATAATCAACAATATTATTTATAATATTACATCTGAACCAGTAATAATTATTAAAAATGATAAATCTAAATATTGATTAATTATTATAAATTCTGTTATTATTAGTGTCTTCTGTAAAGAATGTATTAACTTTAATATTAATTCTATATTATTATCTGAGTAATTATAATATATTTTATATATATTTATAGATTTTGATACATATTTCTCAAGTCTCTGAAGTTATATATCATTAATGTAGTTGATAATCTAGATCTAAATATTAATATTTTTCATGAATTATATATTAATAATTATCTTGCTTATACTCTGTTCCTGAAAATTATGATTATTAATTTTTTATAAATTTTCAAGTGAAAAAGACTAATCTTATTAGAAAAGGAATACTGTAATTAATATTGTAAAATACTAGTTATATTTTTGTTTTATATACTCATATTATAGCCTGTACTAATAATATTTAAATAATATAAAATAGTATTTATAGGACCTGTCTTATTATTAAAAGCTTCTAATAATTATCTATATAATTATTTCAATATATATATATATATATATATAACTATTATTAAAAATATCAGTAATTTAGAAAATAAAATATATTAAGCTGACTATTCTTTTATTCTACTTAAATATTTAATTAATTTCTTACCTTTAATAATATCAAGATAATTCATAAGAATAATATTTCTAATTTATATTTATATTAAAGCAGAGTTTATATTTAATATATATATATATATATATAATACCAGTACCTTAAGCACAGACTCTAAAAGAATATATTATATATATTATGCATATAAATCAATTTTCTACTAGACCTTTTATATTTTATTAGCTAGAATTCTTGAATATATATAGTATATTAAAAGCAGGATTAATTTACTAATATTGATATCTCTTTTCTAGGGAGTATCTTCAGTACTGGTCTTAGTAAAATAATTAATATATTTATTATCAGAGATTTTCTTGTAGCCAGAGAACTACTGCAGGATAAATATCTAGCTGAAATAATATAATATATAACTTTATATAATAATATCTTATAGAATGTACTAATTTATTTAATAATAATCAAAGAAATCAGTACAGGCCTGGATAATAATCTAATTATTAATAAAGATAATCATTTTATATATCTTTAGAAGCACTAGAATCAGTAAAATAGAAAATTATAATTATTAGCAATATAATCTATAAGATACGGCTATTTAATAAAAATCGGGATTATATTAATACTGATAAATTCCTTAATATATATTATATAATATATTTTAAAGCTTATAAAGTAATAAATACAGTAAGATCTAATAACTATTATTATATTAATATTATTTTTATAAGTATTATTATTTATATAAATATGAAAAATTAAATATATTAAATTATTATTATTATTCAAGTACTTTTTTAAATATTTCATCTTTATCTATAGCAGACTTTACTAATTAAAAGTATTATAAAGGTAATAATTTTAAAATTAAATAGATCCGCTGGATTCTTATCCAGAAATTTAATAAGATTTTGTTTTAATTTTTATAGAAAAGAGAACAACAGATCTTATTCAAAATTCTTGAATTATTAGTTATATATAATTACAAAATATTAATAAAATAATAGTATTATAATCTACAGGTAGTTATTATTAGTAATTTACTTAAAAATAAGATAAGGAGGCATAATATAAAGATAGATTTTAAAAGGTTATATAGAATATTATACAGAAAATTCTAATAGACCAGTAAAATATACAGTACAGGATAGATATTTAGAAAACCAGCACCCCTGTCAAAGCACGCCTACCAAGGCTTTCTAGAGATCAAAATGCTTGAAAATTTTTATTTGATTATTCTTTAACACTGTCTACTGTCTTTTCCAGTACTATTTAATATTATATAACTATAATATTATAAAAAGCTGTTAGAAGAACTATGTAATCTTAAGTAATTAAATTAATTATATATAAGAATTTATATATTGAAGCAAATATCTTACTAAATAATACTAATAACTTTAAATACTTTTAGAAAAATAATAATAGATATAAGCCTCTAAAAAATCTATTTTCAAACTGTTTAGATATTATAATTATATTTATAGAAAGAATAACAGAGACACTCTTTTTAAATATAATTATAAAAGATCTTATGAAAATTAAAATATTATATACTTATAATAAGCTGATCAGATTAAATTAATTAAATTTATTATATATATTAGAAAACAGAGGTTTTATATCTGTTTTCATATTATAAATATATTTAAAGATAATAAGATAAGGATTTATATTAATGTGTAAATTATATATATTTAACTAACGTAATAAAATATAAAAGATACTAATCTAATTTAATTAACTTTTATAAAAATCTTTTAAATTTCAATTAAATTAAAGCTTCTAGCAGAGAACCTGGACTTATATATACATAAAGATTCTTAATATAATCTAATTATTTTAACATAGAAACCAGAATTTAATTAATTATATAAAAAAAATATGATTATCTGCAGAGACATTAAAATCTTGAACTATAAGATTATAACTAGAAAATTTTTTATTAAATAGTAATATATACTTCTTATTATCTATATATAAAGAATACAAAATTTTTTATATATATAAATACTTTCTAAATTAAAACTTTAAATATAAATATAATATTCAAGTATTACAAATATATTATAATTTTTCTATTAATATAAATATAAATATAATCAAGACAAGTAATTTCTTAAAATATTAATATAAATTAATTGAATATTTATTTATTATTAATATTGATTATTAGACTGTTATACTAATAGATATAATATACATTAATTAAATTAAGATCCTGGAAGAGAATTATCTAAAAAATATTTTTTATATTAATAATAAAATTTAATAATAATTTTAATACTATAATTTATAATCAGAATCAGCCTATTTTATAATATTATAAATATCAAAATTATAAATATATATTAATATTATTATAAATATCCAGTCTGTATGTACTACACGGAAAGTGTTGCCGAACAAGGCGGTGTAGGGCACCTGGCCCTGGCAGTTCAATCCAAACTAACCACTATGCCGGGTGCCCTAATCCTATATTATAGATTAGGAACTTACTTATTTTTTTTATACAGGCTATAAAGAGTACCTGTAAACAGCTAGATAAAAGATATAATATAATTAATCTTATACAGCTAACTGGTTAATTCAGTAGATATCAGTAATATATTTAATAACAGGTTATGAGCCCGGAATTATTTAAATAAAATATTATATAGTTTATTGAGATACTGGAACCCCTAATTATCAAGACAGTTAAATAATATAATAATATATATCTTGATATTATATATATAAAGATTTTCTAGGCTTTTAAAATAGTAGTATTAAGATTTTTTATAAATATCTTACTTCTCACCAAAATCTGACTACTAGAAGAATTTTATAAATATAAAATTAAACTGCTAGAAGCAGTGTAAGTAACTATTTTAATAATTATTTAAAATATTTTCATTTGGAATATTATACTCTTTATTAATATCAGTGAAGAACCCGATCCTGAAATAATCTATATATATAAAAATTTTCAAGTTTCTAGAAGATTTTATTATTAAATTTAGATATATTTTAATTTATATCTCCAGATGGGACTTCTTATATTATAAAATATTAAATATAAAATTTAATTTTATATATATTAAGAAGCTCAGGGGACCTGATAATTATAAAAAAATAATATTAAATATTTTAAAATATTTTATAAATAAAAAAGATATAGTTACTTGTCAGTATAAAAAAATCTTTTTTAATTTAAATAATATAATTTAAACTTGAAATGGCCCTCTACCGGAGCTTATTTAAATATTATATTAATTAGAAAAAATTAGATTAAAAGACTAGAGATATTTAAAAAATATTAATATATAATAATATAATACTTAATCTAACAGATGACATGAACTGCTAAAAAAAAATATAAATATTTTAAAATAAATTAACAGGTAAAAGAAAGCTTGTTATTAGATAATTTAATAAAAAAAATTACTATTTCTATAACTAGATAATTTTAAATTAGTTATTAATTATATACATAAATTTATAATAATTTAATAATAACTAACTACTATCAAGTTATTAATAAAAATTAATTTTTAAATAATTAATATACTCTTTTTAAAAAGTTTTATAAATATTTATAAGTTTTTTTATTTATTATTATAACAGGATAAAAGAACATTAATCCTGATAATTTTATATACTAAAATAAATTAGTTTATAAAATTAAAAATTATAAGATATTACTAAATAAGTGCTCTGAAATAATTTTTTAAAACATTATATTATATATTATTATTTTACTAGACTTTATTAAAAAATAGCTTGATATTATACAGGTTTTATTAATCTAAAATAATATAATTAACCAAATAAATTTTATTATAATTTTTATAAATAAATTAGATATAAAGAGCTAGGGTACTAGAAGAAATAAAAAAAATTAATAAAAAAATAATAATTTTTAAATAAAAGAAACCTGAAACTAGTACTGTAAAAAGATTTTTAAAAAAGTATATTCAATAATTTTATATGAAAATTATTATTTATATATTTCCTGATATAGCTTTTTTCATTATAATACTAGAAGTCTACCTATTAAAAAATATTAAATATTTTTTATTTTAATATTTGGATTCAGGTATCTCCTGGTATATATTTTATAATTAAAATTTTTTTATTAATTTTATTGTCTTTAATATTTTTTATATTTATATAGCAGAAAGTGAAAAGCTGTTTATATATAATAAAAAATTATTTTATTATATATTTTATATAACAGATACTTATACTGATTTCTAGTTTATAATATTCTTTATATTCTGATGCTGAGTATAAATTTTTTATTTATTAATATTTTAAATAAGTATAATTACTTAATTATCTTTAAAAAAAATTAATATTATATAAAATAAATTAATTGTTGCCACAGCTACTTGAAAAAGTAATTTCTATTAATTTAATCTTATTATCTTGATTACTATAGAGTTATATATGATTTTATTTAATATTATTTCTAATATATACAGTGTCAGTATAGATAATTATTTAAAAAAAATAAAGTATTCTTAAATCTTTAATATAAATGTCTAAATTATATATTATAATAATATTTTATAAATAATAAATTTAATAAATAAATTATATCTGATCTTATGAACTAATACTCCTTGTAAATTATATTTATAAATAATTATATAAAATATAATTTATTACTCTGCTGTAACACGCCGGTAATTTCTTTATATAAATATATTTATAAATATTAATTTCTTTCTTATAAAGCGTATCTTTTGTGAGATATACTATATAATATTAATAAATAATAATATATAAATTATATTATTTATTTTTTTTAAATAAAGAAAAATATCTTCCTATAAAATTAAAATTAATATATATATAAATTATATAATAATATAATACCCGTATCACACACATTTAAAATAATAAAAAAGAATATATTAATTAAAAATAAAAAACTATCTAGTTAAAAAGGATATACTATATTAATTAATAATTTCTTATAATTCTGAATAAAATAATATCAGTAAAAAGATTAATAAAAAATTTTAAAATTAATTTTAAATTATTTTAAAAGATTATTAACTTTTTTAATATTTATAATCTGAATTATTTAAAATCATAATCTATTTCTGTAATTATATTAATTCAAAAGTATTATTTTAAAATACGCTCTAGAAGGCTATCTATAAATAATAATTTAATATTATTTATTTTAAGATTTCTAACTTAATCAGCTGGAAGGTAATTTCCCGTGTTTTACTAAAAAAATTTAATAATTATAAATAGAAGTATATTCTGATTAATTATAAGATTTATAATTTTTATTATATTTAAAATATTAATTACCAGTATCTTAAGTATATATGAAGTATTATCTTTAATAAAACTAGTATTTTAATAATTATATTTAATATTATTTTAAATATTAACTGCAGGGTCCTGATTCCTGAAGTTAAAAAGAAAATTATTTATTATATTATATAGAATTTACTGCTTATAAATATATCAGAAGTCTTTTATAAAAAAGTACTATTAAAAAAAACAGAAAGTCAGATAATATTTTATTATTTTTTAAATATTAAAAACTTATTTTAAACTATATAAACATACTTCTTTATAATATACAGAATTAAATTAATCATTTACTAAATAATATAGCTATGACTAGTAATAGATAAATTATTATATTATTTATAATTATTAAATAAGAATAAGATCTAGTCCTTATTATTATTACTAAACTAGATATTTAAGATTTTTAAATATATAAATAAATAATTAAAGAGCCCCGAGCAAGGAAATAAAAATAAAATATAAAAAAAATATAATTTATTAATATAAAATTATATTTAAAATTTAATTAATTTTCTATCTGATTACACAGTACTTATCATAAAATAAATATATAAAATAAAACTAGAATTAAAGAAAAAGTTAATTAAATATAAAATTTAATAAATAATTTACAGGTTCTCATAATAATATAAAATTAATTATAAAAAGAATATTTATTATAATAATAAAATTTATAAATTATAAAGCCCTCTTCATTATTATAGTAATATAAAAATAATATATTAAATAAATAGATATCAAAATAGTCTTTTTACATAAATTAATAAAAGAAATTATATATATTATATAACTAACTAGCTTTAAAGATTTAATTTTATTAATATTAATAAGATATACAGATTTTAAAAAATATTATATAAATTAAAATAATTTCCATATCTTTAACATAAATATATTATAATTTTTATTTTATAAGCAAGGACCCAGAAGTATTTATTAATAAAAATAATAATTTAATATTTACTCTTTATATAAATAATTTATTATTATTTAAATTATTAGAATTATATATCTAAAATCTCAAATCAGCCTTAAATTAAGAATTTTAAATATTTAATCTAAATTTTATAAATATTATCTTGTCATTAAAGTACTTAGGGATAAATATATTAATATAATCTAATTTAGCTAAAAAAGCTATATTAAATATATAATAAAAGAATTTTTTAACTTGGATATATATTCTATTTTTATATTAATAAATTTTACTTATTAACTAATACTAAAATTTAAAAATAAATTAACTGATATAAAATTTTATATTAAATATTAATCAGGAATAGAATTCTTAATATATATAATACTAAAAACTTACTTTAATTTAATATATATTATATTATAATTCAGTAAATATACAGCTAATTTATTTTAATAATATAATTAAGTAATTAGTTAGATATATAAGTATTTAAATAGGATCAAGAATTTTATTTTTATTTTTAATAGAAAGAATATATAATTACAGAATTTTATTAATATTAACTAGACTTAAATTACTTTGATAGATATTCTATTTTTAATTATATTTTTATTTTTAAAAAAAGGATAATCTTCTGGAGCTTGAAAAGATAATTTATAATTATATTATTCTTATATAATATTGAATATATAACTGAATTAAAAGTAATAAAAAAACTATTTAGCTTTAAAAATTATTAAAAAGATTATAATGTTTTTTTAAAAAAAAATTATTTATATTTATAGAAATAATCAAGATGTTCTTATACTGGTAAAAAATCTTATTTTATATTAATATATCAAGTATATTAATATATGATATTACTTTGTTCAAGAAAAGGTTGAAAAAGGATTTATTATAATATAGTATATTAATATAAAAAATAATATCCTGGCAGATAGTCTTATAAAATTTTTATTAAAAAATATTTTTAAATACTTCAGAGCAGCTGGTGGTCTAATCTTATATTTAATACTGGATACTAAAATATTTTAATAATTATAAATATTATGGCTACTATATACTATAATAGCCTTTCTAATTTATAAGGGGAAGTATTACTGAATAAGATAATATAAAATATCTAGTCCTAGCAGTTTAATTTAAATTAATTATTATACTGGATGCCCTAATCTTATATTATAAATTAGAAACTTGCTTATTTTTCCTGTATAGGCTATAGAGAGTACCTGCAAGCAGCTAGATAAAAGATATAATACAATCAATCTTATACAGCCAACTGGTCAATTCAGTATATATCAGTAACACATTAAACAACAGAAACTTATAAGAATATTAATAATTTTTTTAGAAATAATACTAATAAGAGTTATATATATTATACTTTTTATTAATTTTCTAGTCAGGTATTATATACAGATAAAGGTTTTTTTTATAAATTATCTGATATTATTATAATTATTATGTAAAATATTATTATTAGCTTATACAGTTGAGAATTTAGTTATTTATATTATATTAAATACAATTATACCTACCTAGAAATAAAGAAGAAAATTATTATAATAAGAACTGTAAATTTTTTTAAATTAATTATAAATTGAATAATTTTATATTAAATAATCTTATATTAAATCTTAGAGTAATAAATAAAGTTAATTTTGGAATACTAAAATAATATATAAATCATTTTATTAAAGATACTTATTTTTATTATCAAAATTAATAATAATATAATAATAATAATAGATTCTTTTTATACAGGACCCCTGGCCGCCTAGATAAATAAAATTAATCTAAAAAAATCATCATTAAAATAATTAATATATATATTTGAATAATAATAAAAATAAGAATTCTTTAAATTTTAAGGTTAATACTAATAATATTGAGAATAATAATAATTAAATATAATTATATTATAACTTGATATATTATAGATTAACTACTGAAAGAATTTTCTAGTTATAATATATTTTTTAATAGAAGAATTATAAGATTCTAATATAATATTTATTTAAGAATAATATTTAAATTATTATATATTAAATATTATAAGTAACTATATTTATATATATAAATTTTATAAAATTATTTTTATATAAGTATTAATTTATTCTAAAAATATATCCAAGGAGATATTATTCCAGATTTATTTTTATTAATAAAAAAATTAATTTAAAGATATAATTTATTTAATATTATTTCTAATATTTTAATTTTTTAATTCTTCAGGGTCTTGCTGAGAATAAGATTATTTATATATATGAAACTTTCAATTCTAAATCATAAAAAGATATTTTAATATTGAAAATTTTTATAAAACTATAGATATCTATAAGGGTTATTTAATCATTAATAATTTTAACCTATATTATGTAGTACAAATTATATTAAAATATGATTATTAAGATTCTAAAAAAAGATATTAATTAATTTATTTATTAGATTTAATCTAGAATTACTATTTCCTGAAGAAGTAATTATTTATAAAAGAAATTGTTATGAAATTATCATTAATCTTGCATGAATTACTTTGTAATTTATAAATTAATTAATCAACTATTGGTTTTATATAAATTAATAATAAAATATTAATTATAATCTATTATTTCTTAGAAATATTCTTAAGTATAGTAATAGTTATATATAATTAGTTATTAAGAAAGTTTTAAATTTAATCAATAAGCACTAGAGGTATCTACTATTTTTAAAAATGATATAATAAATATAAATGTAAGATATTATTATGAGTTCTAGATATTTTAAAAGTTAGAAAAATTATAATCAAATATTTATTCAATTAAATAGCATATATTTTCTCTAAGATAGATATAATATATATTTGTAAAGATATTTTTATTATTATTTTATATATCTCTATAGCAGGAGCATGTAAAATATATTTAAATAATTAAAATATATAATAATAATAAATTTAAGAATTTTATTAATTATACTTAGTAAGATTATA
>BTWD01000192.1:0-18979 GCA_036986335.1 Aspergillus sp. AS01 | reverse complement strand
AAGAATGCGGTTATATCTTCTTTTATGAATCTCGGATGTTTCTTGACCCATCTAGGGATATCTCATTCCCTTTTTGCCCATTTTATAATTATTCGAGGGGTTTCGCAACTGCATGGTTCTGCGCTCCCAGCGACGGCATTCACCACACTCAATTGTCCCGGACCCTCCATAACTGGTCAACCAACTAGAGTGACCAATACTCCGTTAACCACCCCCCGGTTATGAAGTATGCCTATTTACAAAAGCAGGGCATGTCATCTACCTCTGCGATACATCCCTTGCAGAATTGCCAAATTTTGCGACATGCGGGTATCAGTCAATCAATCAGCGAGAAAGCCCAAAATCCATACCCGTGATTTGGGCGATCTAAATTACACCTCAACCAATAATAGGAATAATCGCCCACAGCGACGCCCACAGCGACACATTTACCGCCATCTACTAAGACAAGGTATCACGGAAGGTCATAGGCGGTCAATTGATTGACGATGTTGGAATTAATCGTTGGTGGTCTAATCTGTTCTTCGACTGAAATGCACGCCAGATGGCCAATTATATGGCGGTATATGACGGATGGATCTCAAAACCCTTGGACCCGAGTAAGTGTGAATTATACTATAACGTACCAGTCACCCATAACACAATGCATATTATAAAACCATGAAGCCTCAACTTGTGTGGTGAGTAACATAGATGCCGGTGAAATTATAGATATCCAGCATGAAATGGTCTATCCCAATACTGGTTTCTGAACCCGTCAATCTACCGTAGAGGTCCCGGCGAGCAAAGTCGTCTATTGAAAGTCAGGTAAGAGCGTTTGTTTCCAGGGACCACGCGAATGTCCAAGCAAACAGGTGTGCAGATGGTAAAGACCAGGAGACTTCATGCCAGCAAGATATTGACGGGTCATTTACTGAGAGGACCATCACATCTCAGCGGACATCGCGGAAGTTTCAGCAGAAGATACTGAGGATTATTGACCGAGAGAAATATATAGCAGCCGGTCCCGATATCATCTTTGACTATCCAGACTCTCGAACTCTTTTATCACCACTCTTACATTGTCCGAGTGCGCAGAGCCGCCTTCCCAAATGGACTCGTTTGTAAGTTATTTGCTATCACTTAATGAGTGTTCTAACAGTAGGTCAGAATGCGTGGCGTATTGTTGCTGAGATAAGTGCACAAGCGCTTCAAATGGATCGTGATCAGCAAACGGAAAAACACAAGTGTCATGTATTACGTGAGACGTTGAAGAAAACCACTGCTGAGCGGGACGAGGCAGTCCAATTGGCAGATGTCTTATATGAGACAAACCAGCAGATGGGCGCGGTTATAGACCACTTTCTGCTGGAGCGTGCAAACGACGGGCGCGAGTCGGAGTCGTTCGAGGTCATATTAACCCATGTTCTGCGCCAACGGGACAGATCTGAAAATGGAAACAGACCACAGAGCTCTATCGCTACTGGGGAGGGGAAAAGCAACGAAACCGCTATTGAAGAGAATGCTGGCCCCCTTGAAGCAGACACACAAGTTGCAGGCAGATGAACGGGGGGGTTCCACATCAAAACGGAATATTGTACTTTCGATTGAGGTAGTAGAGATGTCTTCCATGACATCTTTAGACAGTATACAGTGAAAGTTGATTTTGCAAGCGGGGCAAGAAGATAATGTAGTGTACAAAGATCATTCACAAACCTAGATTCAGACTAAATGGATGCACCATGAGCTCGATCTCTTCGTATCTTTCTCATATACCTGTCGTTGGGCAGTAGGGGAATAGGTAGAATAGGCGGGATTGACTAATGGGTACAATAGTATATCCCCTCCAATTTCTCATAAAATATTGCCAGCTACCAGCAGCTAAATGTACCAGATCAAATCTAGACCGCCATCTCACCCTAACCATCTGGCGAGTGTAGGATAACTTCGAGAGCATCACCTTCCTCGTGGACGGTCCCAAGACATCATTGTCGGGAAGTTTTAAAATTCTTTATTCGACACTCGCACCACTTGCATCTTCTCACTCAGGGTCTGGACATCAGGCACGCTCATGTGCGGAGCCCGTAGTCGTCAATCGATTGAATTCATCCGCAAGATCGCTTGAATCTCGGCTCATATCAGCCGTTCCTCCCAAGACAGGTCCATCATATAGAGCCGTGACGGTGGCCATGAGCTCATTGCCCTTGGTTATGGTTGCTTCGAGCCATCGGAACGACGCTTGCGTGACCGGGTAGGCGGTGATGAGCAGCACATCGCCGGGACTGGCGCGTGCATGGTATGATGAGCTGACCCGGCGAATAGTACCTTGGTCGGGCAGTGCGGCGAAGACACGATGGCAGAGCAACTCGATCAGCAACCAGTTCTTAGTCACCCGAGAATCGTGTAGCAGAACAGCTATGGCTTGAATGCGGAAGGGTGAAGGCGAGTAGAACGTGAGGGTCCGCAGGAGCCGTTCTTCCAGTTCCGCAGACGGGTAGCTTATGTCGAATGAAGCATTCGTCTCGTCGGAGGGCGACGATGTACAGCACGGACAGAATGGAGAGAATGATTCCGGCGAGGCTCCATCCGCTGCAGGATTCGTGTCTGAGGTAACTGGCAGGGCGATTGGGGTGGTCGGTCGACGCTGTCCAGAGTACGACATCTCGCTTGTCTCCCAATGCGATGGGGCGAATCAGGAAAGTAAAGATGATAAGACGAGCTTGGAAAGATATGACATCCACTCTATGTTGTGAAACCATAGCGAACGCCTTGTGTCAAGGCAGTAAGCGACGCAGAAGACGTAGGCGGGTATATAAGACAAGGCTATGAATTGTACAAGGTCAACGATTGACAGAGTTCTTATAGCATGTTAGTCGCCTACCTCTTTCAATCCTGGGCGAAGTGGGTATTGGCATTGTTCGTGTGGACAACGAGGGCTAATATCGACCAGACATTCTCGTTAACGAATATAATTATCAAACGATGTGTGAAGGGCAACTTTACTGGTATATTAAAACATTCCGCTTCAGATAAGGTCCGGCAAATTGCTAACGTACGACAACGGGTAAGATCTAGTTCAGTTATGACGGAGGGGTTGCTCTGAGCAGTTCCACATATTCGATTTTCTTGCACAAGCCACTACTGTACCCCAGGACTAGACCTGGGCACGATCAATGGCCGAAAACCCGCGTTGCCTCAGCAAGTGATCACAAGTACTGCTGAATTGAAGTGTTTGAAGTCGGCGGCCTGGATGTGACGGGCTCACCCCATGATGGGCAAACAGAAGTATACTCTTGGTACCTAGACGCCTTGGCCATCACTTGCGCATAAGATGAGGCAGCCTTGGCCATGCTGGATAAAAAAAGCAAAATGGACACGATATGTTCCTGATAGACGACCGCGAATGAACGCAATTCGCATGAGTCTTCGGGAAGTGTCCAATGGCCCGAGATAGCAATGAAAAGCGCACTCGGCTACGCCCACAATGCCGCGAGGCACTGGCGAACCATATCTGTAAGTCCTTCCCCGGCCCAAATCCGCTCAACAATATTGAACAAGCTGACATATCTGGATGATCGGCTTGCAGTGGGGGTTCATCCCCGGGCCGTACGACTGAAGCCAGGCCCAAGGGATGGGTATGCCTGGTCGGCTACTGATGTAAAGGCACATTGAATGAACACTAGTCCGGCCTATGGGTCGGTGGGCCTGTACGATGCAATATGCAGAGATATCGGTCGGTCGATCGAGGCCGTCCGTCCTGTTGCAGTGGCAGACTTGACACCGGGCTCTGAGATAGGCCACCCTCAACGGACTTCGGTGTGAAGCTAGTCCGCTTATTCTTCCCATTCAGCGTCCGTCAATGTCGGAAAATCATGAGTCGTTCACTGCGAGGATTGAGCGTTTAGTACAGAGCAGAGCTCGATCGCCTCCAACACAAGGTCACGGAGGTCACCGACATATCCGAAGGCTGGAAAATGAGATGCACGCAGCTAGAAAAAAATCTTCGTAGGGAGCAAAGCATAGTATGCAGCTTGGAAGAAGCATTAAGCAATCTTCAACGCCATGTACAGTACAAGAAGCTGTCCAATCATCGAGGCAGCGTCGAATTCGCCAAGTTAACTGTGAAGACGCTGCTTTGGCTCCCACGGAGGTTGATCGGAACTGAATAAGATATTGGATTTCTTCGGCAAAGTAAAAGTGACCAGCTAATAACTGCTGCAACTACCCGGCGTGTGGTGCGGGGGCACATTTCCATCCTCAGGTGCCCGCCCCTTGTTGTCTGCCGCTTGTTACTTAGATAACCGTCCGCAGAAAGGTGCCATAACAATTCCGTAAAGAGCTCCTTGTACTTGTGAACAGAGCCGCATATTTTGTTCCCGGGCATGGCATTCAAAGAGACTATCAGCCGTGGCACTCCAGTCGTAGTTATATAAAAGACCACGCCGCTGCTTGGGAGTGCAGATATACCCAGCAGCCCTTAGCCGAGTACCATACCACCCCACAAAAGCAATTTCAGTCAGAAATCGGGAGCATTGATATCATGGCTAGCGGGGTCGAAGAGCCCACGGTAGATAGAACTTTCGTGGTCATCAATGCCAACGAGAGTGACACCAACTTCGACCACCGTGACCATCCACCGCGAAACTTGAGAGGTGACGACGTTCCTCCATTTCGAAGCACGATCCAATCAGGGCTATGCGAGCAAGCTATAGATGCACGGCTGCGGACATTAAATGGAATTGATATGCAGTCCTGTGGTCAACTCGATGTTGGTGGCCGCAAGAGTGTCTTGGAGAGCAGCGGCCTACCTCCTAAGCCAGATCATTTCAACATGGAGATGCTCCGGCTACTTTCATTGTATCCGGCGGACACGTCGAGATACCGGCGCTTTCGGCACACTGTGCACCGCAAAGGTGTTGTATTGGTCCGGCATCAATTGAGAATCACGCGCCGTTGTGTCAGCGAAGCACTCCGAGCGTCAGATGGATCAATCAAAGGTACATAATTTGTGCGCTTGGTACTGCGACATCATCCATATTATGACCAGACTATAATTGCGGCAACTGTCCTGAGACAGCTAGTACGACGCCTCGCCAAAACCAATCGTCGAAACCTACTGAACATTGCGGAAACGGTCATTAGACACTGGGTCATCCAGAAGGACCTAACAGAGTTGTCGCTGACTGACAACGACTATGCAATGTCAGTGCCGTCTGGCTGTGTCGTTCATGTCGATGTGGACAGCATCACGGAATCTGAAAAAAGTATAGAGGGTCTACAATCCTTGATTACAGCTCTGGCGTTTTCGAACACATCGTGATTGGGTGCAATGTACGAAGCTGTTTCGATTCAGTATCACTCCTCTGCATTGATCAACATCATTCGCCATCCTCGCCACCGTGTACCTAGCCATCGGCTCTATTGTGAAGCGCTGGTGCCTTGGCCCTTTGGGACATGCACCACGGGCACAATGACCGCCACGTCCTCGTTTTCCTGCGTCGGTTTGTCCGCATCGCCCGCTGCAGGATCCTCCGTCATCTTGAAATTCCCGCACGTTTCAACCACGTCAGTCACATCGTCCCGCAGTTTTTGGATCGTTTCTCGAAAGTGGTTAAAGCGGGCTTCCTCGTCCCGGCAGCGACGGTTCAACTGGATGTTTTCGTCGACGAGGCGGGCGTGGGAGACCTGCAACTGACCGTTTTCCTTCTCGAGGCGCGAGCACTTGGCATGCTGCGTGACGTACGATTCACAGAGGCGCCAGTAGTCAGCCACCAGTCGCGCGTCTTGCTCTGCAAGGACTGGTTTACCACCATCCAGTCGCTGCTCCAACTCACGAATCGGGGGACAGATTGACTCGACGGCCGCGCCAATGGAAGCGACCTTCTCGTCTTTCGAAGGCGCTTCCTTGGGAAGTGACGGTGCCATGGCCTAGGAGGTGTCAGCTCATGCTGGAATTTCGAATACTGAATACTGTATGCTTGGTGCAACAAGAAGGAAAGTACCTTCGACGGCTGCTGGGATGGTTCAACATTCTTGGACGTCTTGTCGTTGTCACGGTGTCCCGGGCCTGGTCCTGTCCAGTCCTCGCGCTTGCGCTTGACCGGCCGTCCCCGATCATTAAAGTCACTCATGTCGTATGGTAATGCTTGTGCTGAAATGGGAGAGTGGTTGTGGATGCTTCTGGTCCTGGAACTCATTGCAGTGGCTCCTTTTATACGGCGAGTACTACGGTGCCAGACTTGCTCAAAACCGTCCCCTTTTGAGAAATCGCATCTGGGAAGCTTGCCTTGCCTGGCCTTGGTCTCGAAGTGCAATTTACCCACTGTCCTCTAGAAACTCTCTTTGGGGATTTCAATCGTGAGCCGAGTTTGGTTGGCCGTGTTCTGGTGATGGTGGTTTTGCCCACACCCTACAGGACAGTGACGGTTAAGTCAGACGCGGGCAGTTGCACGGCTGGTGGGTATAATAACCACAAAAAGGTTCTTCATTGGCATGGCTGGGGATATCATGTGGTAGATGCTAGCACTATAGAATTTTGTGGGTCCCGCAACATCCTTGTGCTAACCATGCCATGCGTTTTGGATGTCCTTGCATTCTTCAAGATTGGTCAAGGCGAGCGTATTCTTGGTTCTTGAGGGCTAGAGCTGGCTAGTTCGCAAGCTTCCACGCAGTAGCACAGCTCGCCAGGCATGCGGCCATGACCGGACCTTGAGCTTGGGAGCCGGGCAGAATTGAATCATCCAGTCTCAAGACAATGGACTTTCACACTTGTCTAATCGATGTCTCGGCCACTCAGGCCACGTACATCTGAAAACAGAAGAATTAAATACGCATATATATCTAGAGTTACCGCTACTGTGGTCTTAGCTGATGGCCTCAAATGCTGTAGCAACACAGACTATGATAGCTGAAAGCAGTATGAGTACTCATAATAGTATGCGAGTAAACTCAAAGAGTGCAGTGTTGGACAATTCCATTGCTACGAGCACAACCGCCTGGCCCTCAAGGTAGCAGTATCTACCAAGGCAAAACATAGCGACAACTTTCTCTGTTCTCGTAACCGACAGGCTCTCGATGACTGAGATATTCTGTATATTCTGTCTCGAGCGCACGGTACCAGCCAGTACGTTGCCCACCGCTACCCTCAGTTTACCATGGCTACCGGTTTTGGTCGGCCAGATTGCCTTGAGACATTCAGCGGTTCTCGACTTCAACATGGAGATTTGACCCTTTCGTTCTGGCCTCATCCATCCATAGAGTAATCCGGAAGGTCACGTTTGAATCTTCACTCCCTCGCAAGGGCAGTGTTTCCAAGACCACAAATAGCGCAATCACACACAAGACTGTGTCGACGCCTCGAAGCTGGGAAATATGTGAGAATCAAACAAGAAAAACCCACTACAAGGCTTATACCCCTGAATGGCGAGCAAAACCCTTCAGCGGTGGGGCTAGAACTAAGAAAACCCGAACAAACCTTAATTGAGCGTGCTGGTCACCGTGGCCTAGGAACCCATTAGACGCAGGTCAGCGAAACAAAGAAAAATTACCCACTCGACGCAATGCCATCTGATTCGTCCATGGCGTTGCCCCGTATGGAACTCGATGCTACCTAGGAGGTCACGCTTCTCCCCGTGCCACGATCATGTGGAGCCCGGGAATCACTCTGGCGCAGATGCATTATTCTCTTATGGAGGGTGTCACTCTTCTGCCTGTTTTGACAAGACGTGGGCCTAATGAAAAAGGCCGATACAAAGTAATGGAATTCAGACTTTACTGATATAGTACTCGATGATCCCAGTCTGTCCCATTGAGTTTCAGGGGGTGCATTGTCCGTTCAGAAGGTCGGAAAGACGAGAAGTTTCCCAAGGTGAATTTTGAGCAGCTTCGAGTGCATTACGCAGAAACTGACGTCCTAGTGGATTACCCAAGTCGACAGCGGTCGGGTACTGGGAACCGGTGCTCTAGAAACTGGAAAGTACTAAGACAAAGGGAGGAATCGGTAGTCATTGTGCTCTGTCGGACCATGGATGCCTAACTGTTTCCAAGTGGTCTCCACTGAGCCCACTGGTCAGATCTGGAACCGCTTTCCAAGTATCGTTGTGTACTTGAGACGCCTATTGACCAATGGCGCGGTCCCATGAGTCGCACACATTTTCGCCTTGCCCATGCCCACGCCGATCCTCCTTTCCCCAGATGGCGTCTTGGACTGAAGGCCTGCATGGTCATTTAAGGAGGTGGCTTCGGGATTTCGCTCTTCGCTTAAGGTCGGCATATGCCCCTCGGCAATTGGTAGGGGAGAGCACACGCAGAGATGGCCAGATGCCCACCCCGCGCTTGAACGACCATTGAAGTTCATCTCGACCGCATGACGGTCCTGGTACTTGAAGTCGGCGAGGCTGGATGCTAACGCTGCACGGTTGGTCTTGCCGGGAGACCGGAGCGCTTGGGGATATAAGGCCGGCGTCTCCCAGCCTTGTTCGCTCCAGGACCAGGCTTCCTGTCCTCACTCACTGAAATGCGCAAGCACAACAGTGTGCACCTTCACAGGAATGGCGGGCCTGTGTCGTACGATCTCTCCGGAGATAGCCCCTGACAGGAGTGGTGGGCCTGTTTAGTATCATTCTCCCCGGAGATAGCCCCTGACAGGAGTGGTGGGCCTGTTGTAGTATCATTCTCTCCGGAGATATCCCCTTCATGGCCATGGGCCCCATGTCGTATCACCTGTGCCCTGGACCGTTCCCAGATGAACAGGTTCTTTCTGTTCTTAGGACCCTGCTCTGAGACACCCCAGCTATGGGCAGCCACCTCTACGCGGTGCTGGGGACTAGTACTTGCCAGAGTATATCCACTCGTCATGACGCAAGGAAGCCAAGGTCTGCTCGCGCCATGCCGTCGGTTCTTACCGGCATCGGTGCAACATCGTCCATCACAGGCAGAATGGAGGCCCGTATGGAACGGAGGTCCGTATCCGTCAATGCCCGCTGCCAGTCATGTACAATAGTTAGCTTAGATTTTGCGGTACAATGTATACAGTATTCACTCGGATTCGGTTCCATCTGTAGTATATCCTGGTCCTGAACAATGACGCAGACGACGTCGCGAGTCCTGGGTAATTTCCTCCGGTTCGCTTCGGACAAGCAGTCTGCGAGTCGGTGTATGCCTGGCAAATCGATTGCTTGTTGCATAATGTACTCTACGTTCAGACGCGTTCGAACGCCTTCAGATGGTCCGCTCGTCAGATATCGACCTTGGTGACGGGTCATGCATCACAGGGCCTCGGAGATTGCCCGTCTTGTCACTGCTTGGGGCTGAGATCTCGCAACAATGAGGCAGCCTAGCGATACCTGGGCAAACCAAGATCTGGGAATCCGGAAATCCAGGAGCCGATGGTGGGAAGCGGGCAAATCATCCGGCAAGACTACCGTTCTAGCTCTCGTGAAGAGCCTTATGATAGTGACCAGCGGGGTTGTGTTTGTGCGCGGCTGAAGACCCAGACCTCCCCGCTGGTGCTTGCTGGTGCCCTCTTGTGGCCGGAGGTCAATTTGTGATGCACACAATGCCCGATCCTTCAGATGGCTCTACACCGCGCATCAAGACCCGAATCTCCCAATCGTGCTTTGCCTCTGGCGCAGCATGACTCGGCTCCACGCTACAGAGGGATTGACCAGGCTGGATGCGAATATGCGTCTTTAAGAATGTGATGATTGCCTTGTGAGGTGCCTGATCGCGGCTGATGGAGTGGGGGAGCTGGATGACCTGGAGACCAGGCCTAGGGAAGCGGGTCACGAAAGGGGAAAAGGAAAAGGAAAAGGAAAAGATAGAAACAGAGAGGCAAGTGGGGGAAGTGAGAGATATGAGGTAAAGAGGCAAGGAATGGTGAAGTTATGGTCAAAAGATGGCGAGAGTTAGGAAAAGATGATAAAGAAATCACCGAGTAGACATGGTCAAACACTTGCGACACCGTCTCCGGGAACGGGATGCGCAATCTGTGCAGGCATTAATCTGTTCAGATGCCCAGGCGGGCGCGTCACTTCACCGCCTTCTGGTCGGTCCCTCATGATCGATTGTTGTTGTCCTGGGCCATCAACATTTGCTGGTGCTCGGGAAGGCCCGGGACTAGTCCTTATGAGGAAGCTGTCCAGGGGATCAGTTTGAAGCCCACCTGGGGAATCCGAATGCGCACCGAAGAAATATTATGTCCTAGTGTTTCGACCTCTGGGCTGAGGGCGTAAAACAAAGAGACTAACACATGGGTGTACTGGAGTCTGTATACACGATTACCCTAGGCTACTACAAATGTAGGCCTTATCGCTCACGATTGTAATCATGCGCATCAATGTCCTATACATTTCGTGCATGAATGGCCAATGATATATGTGTATCACGACGGACACTAGCTACTCTAGCGTGTCCGGCACAACCGGCTTCTCATAACTCCACGAGACACCTAGAGAATCGACAGGCACGCCAAAATTGAATATATTGACCAGAGTGCAAAAAGTGTGGACATACTGATCACATCTCACGCATCGGAACCTGATCACCTTTCAAGTTGATAGACGGTGTAGGTTGCGCATTCGCCAAATGAGCAAATTGGGCAACATATATGGAGAGCATGAAGTTCTTCCTCGATTACAATATTTCTTGCTCCATTCCACCGAGGACAGCAGCTGGTGAAAGTATACAAAATTATACTCTCGGATTCAGCCATGCTTCTTGCCAGAGTTTTGACTGAATGGGCGTTATCTACCGCCATGGTGAGCACACAAATGACCCAACCCTTGAAAGTATACCGGGTCTTTTGAATTGGCAGACCATAGATATGCGGATTTGTGATTCACCGAAGGGATCCGGAGGCGTGGGACGTTCGGATGGTATGGCAATGCAAAAGGACAGGTGTAGTGGGCAGACAGATGCCAGGAAGTCCGTCCTAGCACATCAAATCCTCCGTGTTGCGAACCTACCGAGCTTCCTATGAGGCGTGAGTTGGGGTTCTCTTGACACAACGTTCACTAAGAGATCATTTAGATGATTCGAACAAACGACGGGGCAGCCGTCTTCGCAGACCACACCATGCGCATCATCCTCATCGGCCAAACTAGCCGACCTAGAAGCCCCCAAGACCAACCCAAGACCCCTAATTACACTCAACAAGCTTTGGTTAATCAGGTGAACTAGCAAGCCTATGATCCCGATCAAACGAAGGCGGGGCTTCTCGAGGGCTGGCATGTTCATTCTTAAAAATGCGGTTACTCTTTCCCTGACGTAGCGATCAGCTTCCGGCTATCCTTCACAATTCCCCACGAACAATAGTCAGAAAATTCTTCCTTCACCTGGCCTTGTTGTGTTAGCCGTTGTGGTCATTGGAAAAGGTCGTACTTTAACCAGAGGAATGCCCGTGGCGGCTGTAGGTAGACCATATAATTGCACTAGCTTCCCAACACCCTCTACTATACAGAATTCAGTGAGCATACTCCTTAGCGACGGCGGGCTCATCTACGAAAAGTATCTGAACACGGGGACGCGCACTCGTATTTCTGACTTTCACTTGAGCCGGCCATGCCAGCCGCGAGAAGAGACGTTCGTGGCACCGTTTGGTTCGGACGAACTAGACCGCCTGTGGTCTCTACGCAACATGCAGCGACAATTACTACCTTGGATCATGTCCCAAGCAACCAGGCGTTCAGTCGTGCCACTTCCGGGTTGAATTGTCTACCGCCACAGCAGTTCGCTCCCAACCCGGCTCCCCGCGAGATCCTAGCACAAAGCCCTTGGGAGATATATGAACCTCGCGCCTGCATATACTATGGGCGAATCATGGTGCTGGCTAGGCATCGAAAGAATAAGGCCACCTTAGTCCACATCCAGATGCAGGCCGTGGAGCGATCGGCAATAGAGATGTGTGTCCAGATGATCGATCGGCTTGCTCATCGCAGTATCCCGCGCCTTCTAGATGTGTTCCAGTATGCAGAACGATATCTTCTTGTGTGGGAGCCCTTCGAGTGCACTCTCCACGAAGCTTTAGCGCTGAGCTGTCGCATCACCGAAAGTGAAGTGGCCCAGATCTTGTGGCCTGTAGGTGCCGTTCCCATCCTACTAGGCACAAGATCGTTCATTCATGGTTCACAGGTATTCAGGTGCCTTCAATTCTTACGCGGCCAGTCCAGGGAGCTGGCCAGCCTCACACCTCGAGATATCTTGTTCACCGAGGAGGGTGAAATATAAATTGGTATGTCCGTCCCAGCGACAGACCGCACGATACTGATATCGAGTGAGGTATAGCGGGTATCGAGAACAGTCGCCAAGTCGACCCTTCCCGGGCCGACGCAATGACTTCTACATTCAATGCTTTACGGTCAATTCTCGACAAGATCATGCAGAAAAATGGCTCCAATTTTACTTGGAGCCAGGAGATCCGAAGCCTTATATCGGCGCTGGCCAAAAGCACCTCCGCGCGATGCTTGGATAGATTAGTGCAAGTAAGTTGGCTCATATTCCAGCCTCGTCATGCGATGTGGCAACTGACTTGAAAGCACACCTTTTTTGAGCAAGTGACCGGGGAGGAAGGCCTAAAGGTACTAGTAGATTTGGCGAACAAGACCATCTTCCACGAAATCACATTTCCGCCCGAGGACTCTCTTGCCAAGACTGCGCCACTAGGGCAGCCTGTGGAGCCGTCTACAACATAGATGGATGTCGATGGCCTGAAGATACATATTTGCCTAATGGAGACATTCGGATCAGCTTCTTAGATAGCCTCTATACTCGTAGAGTTTGCCAAAGAGTGCGCTTCCCTTGTACTTTGCGTGACATACCTCCCTACGGACACTTAGCCTAGATGCAATAAATTAGGAATATCCGACATCACCCTACGCAATGCGTTATGATATACCAGACATAATGAAACGATCCAAAAGGGCGCCATGAAACCGTTGTTTGGGAGGATAGGCGCCCAGCCACGCAATGGACATTCCTTAGACCTTACTGCTGCCATCTGCTAGGCCGTGGAGCCTTTATCGGTTCTGACTGGGGAACTGTATTGGAGCAGAAGCCTACATATCATGGCTATTACTGTAACTATAACAGTTTTATATCGTATTTGGCCTTCTTGCTTACGACTTGGACGCAGAATTTCGGGCTCCTCGCGTCTATCACAGTCTCGGGGAATGAACCCTGAAACTGCTATCAATAGCTGTCCCGTCTTTTTGCCACGACATTAGCTTCATTAACTCGTCCAGAGATTTGACGGTCAGGTCTTCAAGGGAACTTTGGATCTCGGAGCTCCACCTGTCCTGTCCGGCACCTGTAGCCATCAGGCTCCTTATGATCGTTGCCGGGGTGGTTAATGTCAATTTGTTCAGCACTCATGTCAGACGTTCATATCTCTTAGCCTTGTTTCACACCGGGCAGTGTGCTACGTCAATTGACCATACTCTGAGAACGACGTGGAAGGGATCGATTTACTGAAGCGGACTTACCCCTTCTGTTTAAGCAGACTGTTTTAGGCTACACTGCGGCTAGGATTGTTCCCCGGTCACGAAGGAATTGTATTTTCTCAAGGTTCCAGGCTCGACATTATTACAGTAACTGTTGTCAGACGATTGATAGTCTTATTTACCGTCCGGTGAATGTATGGCAGCTCAGTCTCCTTGATCGGCCACGGAGCGGTAAACATATTGTCCACTTTGATTTCTACCGCTTTCCATAACCGGATAACACAGGCTCGTATTGTAATATGACTCCAGAAGACGTGGAAAAGCAGGGTAGGATAGTTGGTTGATAGTGTCCAAGATGCCTTCCATCTCGGTCCGACCTTCTGGAAGGCATCGGATGTTCACAATTTCCTGTCTGTAGTTCCGATCCTGAGCTAGGGTGACTTAGTGTCCTTGACAAGTTCTAGACCGTGGTTTCTACACACACCAGAAATCCCATTTATAACGGGTGACAATCGGGAGAGCATGGCGTCTGTCCTTTGTAGGTGGGGTTGGCATTGGCGTCTCTCCATTGTCCGGTTCGGCCGACAGCTGAGACACTCCTCCGGCATTAGCTGGGGCAAGAGCTGGGTCTAGTCGATGCACCCTTGCACAACCAGAGTTTGTGGATGACTCTTGGGAGGCCCTCCTTGTTGAATTGGATGTGGCTTCTCTGACACAGGAGCTACAAGCTGCAAAGAAGGATGTGCCGATTTGAGAAGGTACATCTTGACAGCAGCGGCCCTTTACAACGCTGCAATGTTTCCCACCCCATCAAAACGGAAAATTGTCCGGCAACTAATCGTCCTTCAATATCTTTGGTTAGGGTCCAGAATAACGACCGTATGGGGTTTTGTTGGGCAAAATCTGCGTAAGCTTTCGGAGACAATATTGTAAACATAAAGGGAAAATGGAGGTGTGGGGCCTCACAATACTGTACTTGGATTTTGGGACACTTGAAATACACTTGCTCTAAATTGAAAGAGCTATACCCGGCGTTGCACAGATCTAACCGGTCCTGTAATACTACTGAAGTACAAGACTTGGGAACAGAAAATGGTAAACCTTACAGCATAGACCGACATATCAACCACGCCCCACAACGTATCGCCATATACCCAATGATCGAGTATTCATGTTTTGCCGCATACTGCTGACTAATGACGTTTTGGGAGGCCTAATCTATGCGATTGAATTCCTGCCATTGAGGCTGACGCGAACCAGTAAATTGCGTGATTAAGGATGATCTAAGGCGAAGAAAACCTATAACATACCCGCCTCATACAATTCATATACTCAGTGAAATGGTTCATCTTGGACTGGAACATGGGCGTTATGACTCGGATTAATGCCAAGGCTCGCAATCGTAGAGAAAGACCGACCACCGTCAAGACAACAAATCATACTCAAAGGATACTGCGGAAAATGTCATTTTACCAGCCGGGGGTACATTGTACTACGAGAGCTCGTGATTCATACTCCCGTACTACAATCCGAGAATAGTCCTTGCGCTATGATAATATGAAGTGCCTTAAGCTGTAGTACTGCACCATCGATCCAGGATGTCTTTCTTGTCGCCATGGTTTACCCATTGTGGATACAAGAGAAACATACTGAATCTTTCCCAGCCCAGTCAATACTCCTCCTCTTCTTGTACATTCCAACTGTAAGTAAGAGCATGAGTGGATAGTCTGAAAATTTGCTCGTCCACCCATGCAGCTATGTCAGTTATGGCCTCAGACAGCCCCTTCCTCCTCCTTTTAAGCCGATTCCCGTCGGATGTCGTATAATCCTGTACATTCTCTTCGGTCAAACTGGCTAGAACATTCTGGCCTGGGTTCCTCAGATGCCAGACGTGGAGATTTTCCTCTTCTGTTACATTGCGGTGATCTGTACTGTGGAGGCTGAACTTGCGCATCTTCAAACCATGGAAAAGCTCGTTGATTAGTGATTCGTCATTTGGCAGCGCAAGTCTTCTTGGTTCATGATTTGGGATGGTGACGACCACGACTAGATCGCCCGCGGGCATTGCCATCCCTCCCAACCCGCAGTCCCACATTTCCATGAACCAATCGATTGAATTGCTTCTTTCAGGCAGCTGTGAGAGACTTGGCGAGGGCATCGGATGCTCAATATCACAATCTGGGATCTCCGGATCTACCGCCGCGGCTTCCTCGCTCGCTGCCGATTCGTCCTCGGCGTTTGTAGCCTGATTGATTCCACTCCTATCCCAAAGGTAACGAAAGAAGGTCTGGAACTGCGACCGTCGGAAGAACACAGCGGAAACCTGTGGGGACTCCCAGGGCTCCCATAGTCTGCCCCCTTCCAGGGCGAAGCGATCCGCATCGACCGTATCAGCGTATGGGATACCGCAACGTCGATTCACTGCTTCATCCTGTTCGGTGCTACCAAGGCCCTCCGGAGTTTGCGGAGTGGGCAGGGTCACTCGTCCGGGCATAAACTCGGCTATGGCCGGGATCCGAAATCCGTGTTGGTCAGCCAGCCAGAAGAAGTGGCGCCACAACGCCATTCGGTCAACCGATGTCGAGCAATTCGGGACAGGATAGGAGCTACACGCTTTCTTCCTCTTATGCGGCTGACGACGTGCAATCTCGGTCATGTCAAGCCCGTATTGGAAGCTGAAGCGCCAGAGCTCGTGCAACCCCCGCCGTACTTGCAGTCTTGTCTCTCTTAATGACACGCTGCCATCGGCCCGATGCTGCGTACCGAGTTCACAGTCGATAGTGATCTTCTTGGCCTTCTTCGAGCCCAGGTCCTCTGGTGGAAGAAGAAGAGCCTTCATCACCTTGCTGGCAACACCTAAGAAACGGAGGTCCTGGAAGAACGTCCCTAGGGTGGGAATAGGGGTATCGATCTGCTTCAGTCGCTCCCATAATGCCGCCCGTGTGTCGGACTCGTAGATCGATGGAAACAACGTCCGGTCGTCCATCATCCTAGATCGCAGATATTCCCGGTCCGGTTCCGAGAGCTTTGGGACTTGAGATTCCAGCGCGTGAACGGTCTCTGCGTCCGCGTGAACAGGAAGGGTGTTGCTCCCGTCGAAAATACGATCCATCCAGACAGTGCGGATGGTTTCGAGGTAGGACAGGATGGGCTAGAGATAACGGGTTCTTAGAAGAGTCTTTCATCTCGTAGACACTTGGGCCACTCACCTCGTCACATCGCAGGGACACCATGGTATGCAGCACGCCCAGTTGCATTTTGGCCCAAAGCCCCGGAATAAGGAGCAGGGCATCAAATGCTGCAGGTAAACTGGGATGTTGGAGAAAGGCCCGGAGATATACATGCTTCTTACTCTTGGGGTCGTGTCGGAGGACGGCCCACCACACCGCCTCGGCATGTTCGTCCGGCGGATGGCCCAGCTTTCCTTGATAAAACCGAATTCTTTCGTAGATCAATCCGTCCGGCGGTCGGCGTTGGTTTGGAAAATGCTCTCGGAGCGAGCGGACGAGATGGGAATGGAGAGTTTGTCTTTGTGGTTGCTCATCTGGCGACTCACACTTAGCAGGTGAACGGGGAGGGGCACAGGCGCTGAGACTCGGAATGACTTTAAAGACAACTTACTAGGATCCTCCACATACACATCGACCACCCACCATCGGTTCTCGCCGTAGAGCTTTTTTCGCGCTGCGGCGATGACATTCTCGTGGCCTAAGGCGCGCAGCGACATGTTCAAGGGCACGATCAGCTCGGGAAACGGCTCCGTGTCGCACGGCAATAGCCTGATGTGGGAGCCCCAGTCCATGGCTTGGACCAAGACGGGCACATGGTACTCTCGATTGATACGGAGGCACCCTTGTATCTCAAGAATCTGCTCCATTCGGAGGGCATTTCGGCCGTCGTCCATCAAGCGACCAAAGCCATTCTCGAAGGTCAGACAATCCAGGCGGACTCGGGCGCTACCCTGGTAGCGCTCCTGGCGGTAGGCTTCCAATGCCTTCTCCTCGGTTTCGATGCGAGCTTGGTGTGTTGGCCGCATGCTTGATGACAATCCTGGGAATCATGGCGACCTGGCTATTGATATTTTAAACGTCGTACTGAGCGCAGCCTAACGCTGAATAGCCTATCTCCCCTCATTATAGTTGAGCCATGAGGAAGTCAGCAGACTAGGCCCCAAACACAAATCCACGGACCGCACATTGTTGTTGCGGGTGAGACATGGTGACCTTCGGGGAAAGAGCCCAGGTAATGTCAGAATGAATAGTTAAATCGTATAGACTTGATGTGATGGTCAATTACGTTCTTCCCAATCGTTCTGCATAAATACATCCGTGGTGAGGTCTTTTGAAAGAAGTTGAGGGATGGTGGCGGGTAGAGAACGGTGCGGGCAAAATGGGCAGGGACGGGGGAGAGAATGCGTCTACCGCCATGGGTCGATTAACGCATATCGTTGACCGGGCCCTCGACATACGATTATAATGCGCAATCAGGTCTTATCTAGCGGGCTGCAAACTCTATAATGCTAGTGATCCAGAAGGCCCTAATCGGCGCTGTTTTAGGGGGCGAGTGCTTTAAAACTGGCACGGTATCGACAGATATCTAGAACCCTCCCATTGTTCCCCAGATACTGTAACTAGTAACAGATTGGAAACTCATTCCATTGCAGGTGATTACTGTATCATCCTGAATCCAGTACATTCCTCTGGAGGCCGGCGTGCTATTGGAGAAGATGACTTCTGCCCTATGCAGCGGATCGGAACACGAAGATTCCTGGTCGACCGACAGTCCTCTTTTTTCTGAAAACACTGAAGACCGTGAATTTATCATATCCGACTCCGAGACACTGTCAGACCATGGCGATGAACTTGAGGAAGAGAGCGAGGATTATATTCCCGTAAGTGATAAAGTGGCACAAGCGCCTGAGACGCTCCCTATCCATTCGCTGGTGATCGACGAGTTTCTGAGACTGGATTAGAACACACTGAAAGACCGGATAAACCCGATTCGGGTGATTGCCAAGCGGAAGGTGGTCTCTGATGGTAGTTCCTCCAATGAGTACCTAGTGCTGTGGTACTCCTGGGAGGCTGGAGAGGCAGCGTTGGAGTTAGTTGGAGGGCTGAGCTAGTCGGCTATATCATCCGCCAATGATCCCCCTATTGTGATGGTCCACTTGGAGGTGTAAAGTTGGTTGACCGCTACTGGGCCAGCTCGTGCTGGACGGGCTCAGCGATGCGCTCCATGCCGGCAAGAGCACTATCGCCTCAATATGATTTCATTTTTGTCTTTCGGACCTTATTTCAGTGACATTCTAGACTTCAAGGGAAACACGCCTAGATCAACAACATTCCTCAATTACCAAGTAGACACAACGGGTAGGACATAGTTGTAGGTAATCTGCATATCGCTATGGAGGGCGTTTACATAAATATAATCATCCTCCTTCCCTGATTGTACAATAGTATAACGCTGTTCCTTTCAGTCATGAGAAGCGCATTCTTTTATAAACGGCATGTAGAGTAGTAAGAACTGTAAATAAATAGATTTTGAAAAGGAAAAAGAAAAAAAAA